>JARUHE010349196.1:0-10138 GCA_031471125.1 Archaeomysis grebnitzkii | reverse complement strand
TATATATATATATATATATATTTCTATATATATGTATATATATAGGGTTGCAGTCAAAGGCTTGATATAAGCTACGTATGACATAAAACAATCGATCTGTCACATTGATCTTACCTTAAAATCTATCTGAGCAATTGCAATGATATTATTATATTACAAAATGTATTAACTGACTACAATGCTACTACTAATACAACAACAAGGATGAAATGTAAATTAATCAATATTTATTTGGACTTAAATTAAAGTTTGAATGTGTGTAATTTTTCAGTGAATAAACAAAATGACTTCAGTAATTTATTCGTTTACTTTATACTAATAAATTTTATACTTCACGGACAGTATTCAATAAAATATAATGGTAAAAATGACTTTTTGGTACTACCAACAATTTTGTATGTATGAGTATTTGTTTAAAAATATATAAAGGTATTTGTTTCTATCTATGTGAAATGTATTCTTCCCTAGATATTGATATTCATGAACTGGTGTATCGGTGAATAGTGTTTTGAATTTCCAGGTCTTATCTTGAAAGTTTATTTTCTATTGTATAGTAGTTTTTCCCACAAAATATTTTTCTTTTATTCTTTTTTGCTCATAAAAATCACTTTATGTTCTATTTCTTTAGCAGTTCTTTCATTTTCAGATTAATTGAAGGAAACTTTTGTAAATATAGTTTCTTCGATTTTGAATTAAATATTATACAAGATACAATTTGCGTTTTAGCTTTTATTATATTAATCAGTTTATTCTATTAACAACAATTAATTTGAGATTGTTATAATAATGTTTTATATATACAGTAAAATGTTATAATAATTTGTAAGTCTATTAACTAAATGTATAAATTTTACCCTATTTGAAATAATACATACAGTCAAGTTAGCTTAAATGGTTAATTAAAAAGTAAAAATATATTTTTATTCTTTAAAACAAATGCTGGCCATGTGTTCCAAAAAACAATGTTTTCTTCTTGTTTTTATTTAATCTGTATATTTTCATTTTATTTTTGCTCACGTTTTATTCTTTTGTTTGAAGCTACACCGATCAAGTATTTGGCAATTATTTAATGCAATTTGTTTCAATTGTGAAGACTTAATTGAACTTTATTGATTGAATTTGAAAACTAATATAAAATAAAATACGTTGCAAAATTTTCATAGAGTTTTTAGTTAAATTTTTATTTCTGAATTTCAACATTTTCTTTTAATTTATTTATAACATTTATGAAAGTTTTTAAAACATATTGACAGAATATATATTTGCTTGGTATTGTTTCTCATAGTTAAGTCAATAGTTTATAAATGTATTTAGCTATATTAAATTTATATATTTTTAGCTATTTAGCTAAATTATATTTGGCTACTTAAAAACAAACACTTACAATTTAAATTATGTTAACAAATTCCTTACTTAAATTGCTCAGCTCCAAACATAAAACAGTGCTGTTGGCTTATTTAATTGTAGCTGTAAAGTTTCTCCATTAATTTATATATATTAGTACTAAGTTTTTTATAATCTTTCCAATATGTAAACGTTGCATAGTTCTATTTTAAATTGTCTACTTTTGCCGGATGTTTTAATAAAATTATTTGCTGAGTTATTTGTAAAATTGAATTAAATTTATTATATTATACTTTGTTCAAGATTTAGTTAAATTATTAATTTACCCATTGTAACATTTATATAATCTTGTTTTAAGTAAACATCACTCATCATTGGTTGCAGGTTAGTATTAAAAGAAAACTCTTTTTTTTCAAATAAAACTAACTAATTTTTTTTCTTCTTAATGTACAATGTACATTTACATTATTTTAGTTAAGAGCAAATACTATTTATTGCCCAAAGATTATATTTCCCAGTTTACGTTAAAAAGAATTAGAAAAAAGCTATTGTTATTCTCCTTACCCTAAAAGTTTGAAAATTGATTATATAATACATGTATATTACTTACATAAAAACCTTTTTATTTAGCTTTCAATGTATAATAACATCAATAGGCCTATTTACAGTTTCTTCCGCCAATTAAACTCTTTCACAAAGTAAAATGTTTGTATCACTCCAGCAATAAAATAAAATACATTTTGCATTTTTTCAGAAATAATATTCACGCGATGTGTAAATGACAATGGCGAATAGACGTTCCCCTATTTCACACCTGTTGTAGTTCAGAACTGCTATAAAAACGACGACAATGAGCCATGTGCGTCCTGCGTGACCTTTTAAGGTCCTTTTAAGGTCGTTTTTAGGCAGATAATGCATCACCAATGACCCTTTTTACGGTCCTTTTAAGCAGATAAACGCATCATCAATCTTCACGCTTTTGTAATAATACATTGGATTCCTAGGTAACAAAATCAATATATAAAAGATCGATAAGACATAATAAACATTGATTTCCAATGTTATTTTAAAAGAACTTATAACTTTGCTTTGAGTTTTAGCAGACAAGCCTGAAATTTTATAAATATTATTGATTTTTATTTAAAATATTTTATAAACATACAATACAGTATTACTGGTTATAATGTAAAATAAATACGAATTCTAGAATCGACAGCAAGTAATTCTTTACATTTACATTGAATAATTTTTATAAAATAATGCCATGTCCAGGGTTTAATACTTCATTGAAAAAACTTATAAGTTTGACTTTCATATATGATTATTGTTGTAGCTTCAAAATAAGTTCATTGGTTATCTATTTAGCAATGATAAATCACTCTCTGATGAAACTACCTTATGATTTTGCGGGCATTAATGTGAAGAAAAATTTGAATTACTTCCCTTTTTATATTTATTTTAACATATTAATTTGTATTATTATACAGAAAAATCCTTTTGTGTTGTATAGATTTGTTTACTGTGGTGTATAGTATACTGTGTTTAATGCTGTACTCATATTATGACGTAAAACATTAACTGTAAAATTAGGTCAACAACATTGACTTTGCGAGTCTAAGCAAACATCTACTTTTTTAAAAAAAACATCTTTAACTCTTCTAAAAATTATAATCATTCAATCAATTCTTATATTACGTTCGTTGTATTTCTATATTCATGGGTTACGAGATTAAATGTATTACTCATAGATTCACAATGAATGTTTCTTTTAATATCCAATCATTCGTAAGTCGAACTCTGTAATTACGGAAACGATGTATGATAAGCAAGGATGATTATGTTGTTTCAATCACGAGTTTAAAATAGGGTTCGGTAAAAAATGTTGCAAAATTGTTGAAACATAATGACATGCTTGCAGGCAAGAAAATCTCAATAACTGTTGCCACAAGCATTACCATTATTTGTTTTAGGAATGAAAAATAAAAACAGGTCTATTAAAACAAACTTTTTTCCTGTTTTTAATAATGTTTGTGCATCAATGCATAAGCTCAGGATATAGCTATCGAAAATATTTATAAATAGAATTATAATAACTAAGGTAACTATGACCAATAAATGCAACGCAACATATAAGATGTATAAGTATGAACACAATTGTAGTGTATTAAAAAAGCTATAACATAGTTGTTTTAACGGTATGAAAGAAATGTCAACAACTGGAAATTATAAAGTTTTTTGAAATATGACCATTGTATTTTATATTTTAAACGCTTAACAGAAACATTTTAATTCACTAACAAATACATTTTCCTTTGTTTATTTTGATGCTCTAAATATATTTTGCTTTGTCTATTTTGATTAACTTATCTACGAAATAGATAAATGTATAAATTAAACTTGTCAATCATGATTAGATGTTACATCGCTTTTTTCTTTACCTATTACTTCAAAACACGATAATGCACTTCTTCCATAGACTATTAACAACTGTACAGACGTGCTAAGATTTTGAAAATAAACTTTTTTCTATAAAAATTTAATATTTTATAATTCTAGATTTTAATTTTATGTTTATACCTTTACTGTATATTTTAAGGCTTTCAGTTTAAAAAAATAATACTTAACAAATCCGTTTTTGTTTTGAGCAAAAAACCATACATAAACAGTTGACAAAGGTTCATGATTGGAATTTGTTTTAAAAACTACGTAGGTATATAAAATGCAGGTTTTATTTATGTTTCAACACAATTCGTTAGTTGTTTATTTTTGTTTTGTAATTGTTGTTTTTAAAACAAACCTTTAACTGGAAATCTTTGAAAAGTATAATCAAACAATTAATACAAAATCCGTAGAGTTGTTCATATAGAACCATTTTCCTTTTTAAACGTTATATCTATCACTCAATATAAACACTTTTAAACGTGCTATATATGAACTAAATTTAACTCAAAACTGTATACAATTGCCTGAAAAGACTTATAGGTTCCAACTAAAATAATAATGGTCGTCCTCAATGTTAACTTTAACGTAGTTCACTATTAATAGCAATCAGTGTGATATATAATTGAAATGACAAGTAAAATAAGTAGTGATTTCTTTCTTATTTTTCGGAAGCATGTTAACTATTTTATAAAACTTATAAATCTTAACGTTCTCATTACTGTACTTCAAAAATTGTTATACAAAATAATTGCTTCATTACGTTTTACAAGCTTGTAAAAAATTTAATCAACAACAAAATATTGTTTATACCAGTTAAATTAATTATTATGTTTACCGGTTTAATAAAATAATGTTCTTACCTATTAAATAAAATATGTTTATTGGCAATTACGTTCAAGTGAAATAAATAAAAGGGATTAAATTTTGGGGTACTGATTTTCTCAACATCATTGCACGTTGCAGTCTAATGGGTTTTTGATGAGTTGTTTTTTTGGAAGACATTCGTATAAATTATTTATTCTTTATTTCCTATCTTCGAAAAAATATTCAAATAAGTTATAATTTCCTGTAATTTTTGATTATACAGTATAAATATATAGATATGAATATTTACAGTGAAAAATAAGTGAAATGTATTTGAATACGGTAGTTATTTATCCAAATTGTAATGTAAATTCAACTAAAATATTTGTAATAGAATTTTAAGTTCACTAAATACATAAATGCGACATTTATTTTGTTTTTATAAAAAGTGTTCAATAACGTGTTACAATTTATATTATATAAAACAAAAGCATTTTACCGGAATATTTTTACACTAAAGAACTTTAAATTATAACTTACTAGTAGCAACAAATGATTAGCTCTCTGGCTGACCTAGTATATTCTCATTAAATATAATGAAATGGGTTGCAAGGAAGATATATTCTATAATAAAAAATGTGCTTTAAATTTAATAAGATAATCGTTAGTTTTAATACACCAATGAATAATTTTTAAGCTTAGCAAATTTGAAGTTCTTATGCACCAAAACTTTCAGTCTCAGGAAACACAATCTGTTTAAAAAAAACTTTGAAATTGAATTTGTTAAAAAACAAAAAAGTTAAATTTTGTTAAATTTATAGAAAGAGTTTGAAAGAAGATGAAGAAAAATGTAATCTTATAATATGGAGTAAATCACTTCATGAATAACATTTGCATAATTTCGTTTAATGTGTGATCACATGTTCACATTTGGTTTACTTGAATTATAATTTTAATGCCTAGGATAATATATTTGCAAACACTTTTCATTGCCTTTGTTTTAAATAATTTCACCTATAAAATTTATTTCAGGCTAGCGCAAGTTTATATCCTTTTTATTATGCTTTCATTTAGTTGTTTAGAATATATTTACGACACAAACAACTTTTTTTTCTAAAACTGTAAGTAAATAAATAATTTATATCTAGAAATTGCGTTCATAAGCTTAGCCACTTATCATGTATGGTACCATACATGTGGGTCATAAGCTTTGTAAGGCTTATAATGTTTATAATAATAAAATGAATTAATAAATAGAATAAAGCAGGTGCGAATCATTCATCAACTTTGAGATGGTGGCGAATGCGGTTGACAATACCCGCAAGTTTCTTATAAGCGAAGAAACCCCAGAGTATTTATTTTAAAGGGATTTTGCCAAGCAATCCCTAAAGATTTAAAAAATCAGATTAACAATTTAGTATTAACAAAAAGACGAATTTATGTGTTAGGTCTAGAAGAGGCCAGTTTATAATTATTAGTGAATTTATTGATGATTTGTTTTAAAGTGTTTGTACCAAACATCCTTGGTTTTAATAGATATTGCAGTAATGGCGAGGGTATTTATAATAGTTTCCTAAGTTGAAATAAAGGCGACATTTCAAGAGGAGTTTGAGCAGCGTTATATATTGAGAAAACTACTGCAAGAAAAAGAAATTAAAGGCAAGGGCATTACAACCAGTTGAATGAGGACTATGTGCCTTGAAGTGAAATGGATGAAAATGTTTAATTTTGAAGTTTTTTTAGCAGATTCAAATTAGGAAGAAACTGAACGTGTAAAAAATATAATGCGTCGTGAATTATTTGTAATCAAAAAGCAAAAAAATAGAAATCTGTTCGACAGTTTCCAAAAACAATGCAATTTAATTATTTCAGAATCTAAGTAGATTTTTGAGGATTTGTAGAACATCAGAAGATCATAATAAATGAAAGATTTTGTAAGAAAGTTTTCCTCTTGCATCATATTTATTTATGAACTCGATACCAACGATGAACAATAATAGCTGGAAAATCTCGTAAAATAGAACACACTACACCAACAAAAAGTGAGTGGAATGGAAAAAAAACTTGAAAGTGTAAAAGCGAGTTTAAAAGAATACGTTAATGATTTAAAGTCGTAAATAAAAATATCGAATGAAATTTTTAACAAAAATTCACAACAGCTAAAAAATCTTAAAGAAATGTTGAATGAAATGGAAAATAAGTTAAAAAAAAGGATGATTTATAATCACATGTTGAGTAATTGTAAATGTAAATCAAACAAGGTCTAAACCAACTCTAAAAAGTTGTAAAGGTGATAAATCTTTTGAAAATAGATTTAATAAAAGTGAAGCAGAATAATCTATATTTGTATGAAAAAGTGTTTACACCATGATTCTATAGGCACTTCAAGAAAAAAATGAAAAATAAGAAATATACATGCAAACATAGAACAAATAAAGAATAGCGTTTTCTTAAAACCAATAAATATTGAAATTTGTGATAAAAAAGCAGATATAATTGTATAAGTACTTGTAACACCAAGTCTATTTGAGTTTACAAATATTTTGAAAGAATCAACAAAAAATATATCAAGTGAAGCAATTTGTTAGAAAGAGTAACATACATTTTAGACAGTTCTTCAAGATCTAAAATATTAGAAATATAATCTGTATGCCAAATTCTTAGCAACAAAGAAACTGATCTAAGTTTAAAATGTAATGCAAAGGATGTTATCAACATATTTTATATTAAAAACAATTTTTAACTGAAGACTGTAATAGTTGATAAGAATGAAGAAGGATAAGAACTGAGAAAAATGCTAAATAAAAAGGATGCTAAAATGTAATGCTTACCTGACCAAATCAACACAGATTATTCTCAGCAAAAAGATCTGAATGGTCATTTAAATATTTATCTGTGAGGTTCCTTTAATTTGAGCAAACCAGAGTTGAATTGACCAAAGATAATGAGAACTTATAAATAAAAATTGAGTACAAAACCCGACAATGCCAAGATAGAATTAGTAGAGCAAGTTAAGTCTAAGAAATGTGCACACAAAATAAAATGAGGGAAAGTTTTATTGGAGGGGAACTCCATAATGCAGAGCAGAGTGAATCTGCGCGTGCTTCAAGCTCACCAACGTCTTGAAGGAAACTACATAATTTTACTGTTTATTGTATATGTGTTAAATTTATATTATAATATTGTATTATATTATTTATATTATTGTATTATGTATTGTAGTTTTTATAGTTGTTAAAGCTTTTACTACAGATACATGACCTCTTCCATTCAATATTGGAAGGGGTTGTTATGTATGGTATCATACATGTGGACGTAAACATTATAAAGCTTATAGTGCGTATGATATCCATTAATAAATAGAACAAAGTAGGTGCCGGTCATTCACCTAATTTGAGACCACTGCATTAGCACAATAATTATAAAAGGACCAAACTTTTGTAAAATGAGAGCAAATTAAAACATGATTGTCTATCAAGTTTTCAATAAAACAGGAAATTTATTTATAAAGGTTCTGATTTGTTATATATCAATTCAAGGGTTTTAAACAACAACAACTTTTTTTCTCAAAATTAATTGTTTTTTTTCACGGTTAGTTTTTAGAAACATTCAACTGGATTTGAATGAAAAATTCAACTAAAAGTTAACATATATAACAACTTTATGTCTGTGTACGTGTGTATATGTTTTTGGGTGCATGCGTGTGTGTATATATATGTGTATGCATGTGCGTGTGTGAGATGGCATCACTTGTGTTAATGCGCATGTGCATGTTCGTGTGCATGTGCGTGTGCGTGTGTGTATGTGATGACACATATATGTGCTTGTTCTCGTCCCATGTAATCACGCTTAGAATGTACAAACGTACGAACACACATTCTATTAGACCCTTCCTCGTCAAGGGAGTAATCCCACAACTAAATTGAGAATTTATCCCTGGCTTAGATCTTCAGATCATTTCTGGATCCCAAGATTTCTCGAATCCAGTGAGATCATTGTCCTCTCAGGATTTCACACCTGCGATCCGACCCGTGATTGATTACCGCCTTTTATCCTCATTTTTAATCATTTTTCTCCTCTGTTGCCGAGAATGTCACGTCCGAATAGAAATGTTGTTCCGATATTTTATATATTTCGACTTTTTGTATCAATGTAGTAAAATATTTGTTATGTTTGTTTATGATATTTTGTTATATCATTCCCTTTCAACCATCGCCTTTCAGTAATGTTTAACCTATCTTATAGTTTTTACTACATTTTTAGTAACACAATTGTAGTATATGTTGCACTTCCTTGTCATACTACCATCACTTACTCTGTGGTCATTGGTCAAGTATAATGGTATGTAACTAATTATTCTGATGAACACAAAGTGTGTACTGAAACATATTTATTTATTTGTTTGTTTAATATAATATTTAACTATTTCCCATTTTATTATTTATTTGACTTAATCTCTAAATTAATTATTTAATTACTTATCATAGAGAGTAATTTATAAATTTATTATCTTTGATCCAACATTATTGATATTGGAATTAACAATATCTCTACAGTGTGTTTATGTGATAAGGAAGATAATAAATAAGATTATTTGTGATTTTAAGTTCAGTCCAAGTAATTCAATTTCCATAATTATTCCATTTGAATTTGGAATTCATAGAAAATTAATTGATTTCAATATTTTCTAACCTATCAATGCGCTGTCATGGCAGACAGTTTCATAATTGTTTTCAAACATTGTTACATTTTTTAAAATGTAGATAGAAATTATGAATAAAATCTTCAACAACAATAAGTTTAGATAAATTGTCTACAATAAAAACTAACTTTTATGAAATGGTTTTATAATTGAAAGTTTTTCATTTTCCATGTTTATAATTCCAAACGATTTAAACTGTTTAAATGGATATATTATTAAATTAAACATTAAATTTGTAAAATTAAAATGAATTTAAATTATTTTAGGCATACAAAGAGCACATTTAAATCTATTAGTGGAAGTATTTCACTCTCTAGGGAAGAAATTTAATGAAATTAATAACTGCTTAACTGCAAAGTTTTTGTAAGTTTTTTTTTCTCTATTATAAAATAGTTTTATTTTTTTTTGCTTTTAAATTGATTTAGATTTTTTAATAAAATTGTTTTATACTATGGCTTATAGTTGTTGGGATACACTTTTATTTATTTATTTAAACCTACTCCCTCCCATCTTTTGTAATAACTTACCGGACATATTCAGATAACAAGAGGTAAAAAAGCGAAGTTGAAAGTTATTGAAATAAATAATACATGATACGTATGCTAGGCCTAAGTCAATACTTTTTTGAGAAATTGTGCAAAAGTAAACCAAACAAAATTTACATTTGGAATCAATAAATAGAAATGACTCGGATTTATATCCTGTTGGTGAGTTGGATAGATTTGCAATTTTATTTAATTTAGATAAAATGTATTTTTTTTCGTTGTTTTGTCTGGTGATTGTTTTTTTCACTTTTAACTAACTAAAAAGGTTTGCAAAAATATTATAAATGTTAGTGCAATAAAT
>JARUHE010349185.1:0-10138 GCA_031471125.1 Archaeomysis grebnitzkii | reverse complement strand
TGTTTATCATTGTGCCAAGTGCCAATATTATGAAAATATATGCCTTAATATTGAAAAAAACAAGAAAACAATTTTTTAATAATTTTTTTTAGTTATTGGGAGACCAATACACAAACTTTTTATTACAAATTTCAATGTATAAATGGTGGGAAAACGTTCTAGTCAAATATATTTTTAGGGTATCCTCTAGCCAAAGTGTCAAATTTGATTTACATTTTTATTTTGATCACATCTTTTTTATTTTCATATGTACATTAAAAACAATAGTATTTCTGGAATTCTGATGCTTTTCTTTTTAATTTGATATAATTTTACCTATATACAATAACTAGGAAAGAAGTTACAGCCTTCGGTCAAGGGCGAGGTCAACGCTTGACCCGAATAGGTAAGGGTGTTATTTTTCACTTTTTTGGGTGATTTGTCCTGGAATCGCCCTATTGTAATATTAACATTACTATACTATTGCAATATTAACATTACTACTATTGTAATATTAACATTATTACTATTGTAATATTAACATTACTACTATTGTTGTTGCATAAAATAAAAACAATACTAGAAATAATAATACCAAAATAGAACTATATGAACAACAATATATAATTGAATAACCTAAATTGTATTAGAGGAAAAACATAGAATAATTTATGTGTGTTATATTTATGTAACAAACATCATTAATATTTATATAACATTAAATGTTCTAATTAATGTTTGTTTGCCAGTATCGAAGACGATGCATAGGATAAATAACAAAATTAAAATGTTTTTATTTCTTACAAACGAAATTTTTTCAAATAAGTTCTAGTCACGTTTTCAGGATACTCTGATCAGCCTTTTCCATCATTAATATGTAAGCACATGAGCAAATATTCATAGGTTTGAAAATATGATTTGTTCATCGTAAAATAAAAAAAAACGAATAACAGTGTTAGCTTTCGACACTTATTTATCATTTTTAACCTACTATAATTGTTCACTGTAGCGCACTATTGAACTTGCAACTTCTTGGGGTAATAAAACGTGCGTGTGTGCACGTGTGTGTGTGTGTAAATTGGGGGTGTGTATATGTGCGTGTGCGTTTGTTCGTGTGTGTGTGTGTTTGCTGTTTGTATGCGTTTGTGTGTGTTTGTGTGTGCGTGAGTATGTGTGGTTGGGTGTGCAATGTGCATGTACGTGTGTGTGCCTGTGTGTGTATGTGTTTATAGCGTTTACATTACTGACGCAACAGATTCTTATGAACAAGCCAACAGTATGCTTTGTTTTTGGAGCTTCCAAACAATTTAGTTGTGGCTAACTTCCAATGAAAACATTAACATCAACAATGTTGTAGTTTGTTTTGAAGGTAAATTATGACTGAATTAACTTGTTAAGTCTTTTACAATTTTATAGAAATGAAGGGAAGTTTAAGCAGGCGTTTAGTACCTCAATATTAATCTCAATGTAACTTGTGTTTCTTCAGTTAACCTCAATGTTAACATGTAAGCTTGTTTATGACTTTGCGGGCATTAATGTGAAAGAAATTTTAAACCGATGCCTTCAGCCCACCAGGGTTCACTCTTCAAACCACATGAACAATGAAGCCTTATCCAACTGTACCATCCCCATCCATGATACGGTTGGATAAGGCTCGCAAATTCATAAACTATAGTGTTCACCAGAGAGTGATTTAGCAATGTCAGCTTGCGTTTCTTCAGTTAGCCTCAATGTTAACTTGTACTTCTTCGGTTAATCTCGATGTTAACATTTTAACTTGTGTTTCTTCAGTTAACCTAAATGTTAACATTTAATCTTGTCTTTCTTCAGTTAACTTAAATGCTAACTTATGTTTCTTCAGTTAGCCTCAACTTAACATGTAAGTTTGTGTTTTTCAGTTAACGTCAATGTAAGCTTGTGTTTCTTCATATAACTTCAATTTTAACTTGTGCTTCTTCAGTTAACATCAATGTTAATTTGTGCTTCTTCAGTTAAGCTCGATGTTAATATGTTAACTTTTGCTTTTTCAGTTAACTTCAATGTTATCCTGTGTTCTTTTGTTAACTTCAAATATTAACCTTTTGTTGAATGCGAAATATTTTACAAGTAATTTCTACTCATTTTAACCTAAAATAACAAAAAATCTGAAATTATATAAAAATAATTATATTATAAGCATATCCATTGTTTTGTTCTGAAAATTTGATGAAAAAATATTTAAAAAACAAGTTATTAAGAAAATAAAAACTTTAACCTTTTGTAGAAGTCAATTCTCCTCATCTTAACATTAAATAACAAAAAATCTGAAATTTTCTAAAAATAATTCTATTGCATTCTATTGTATACAAATTGAATATTTAGTACTGCAATTTTGATGCAAAATAAAAAATTGAACCTTTTGTTGAATGTCCGGACGACGACGACGACGGAAAAGTAACACCAATGTCTTAGCTTTGTTTTACTCGCTCGACAAAAATTGAAAATTTTATAAACTTTTTTAACATACAAACACGGCTTTTAATGCGTCGCATTTATTCGTACTTGTTATTAATATTAATTTTACACAACATTATTGTCGTTATCATTAATACTACTTGTAACATTATTATTGCTATTATTGATATAACTTGTAACATTATTATTGCTATTATTTATATAACTTTTAACATTATTATTGTTATTATTAATATTACTTTTAACAGTGTTATTGTTATTGTTAATATTACTTTGAACATTATTATTGTTATTATTAATATTACTTTTAACAGTGTTATTGTTATTATTAATATTACTTTGAACATTATTATTGTTATTATTAATATTACTTTTAACAGTATTATTATTATTATTAATATTATTTTAACAGTATTATAGTTATTATTAAATATTAATATTATTTTTAACAGTACTATTGTTATTATTAATATTATTTTTAACAGTACTATTGTTATTATTAATATTATTTTTAACAGTACTATTGTTGTTATTAATATTATTTTTAACAATTTAATTGATATTGTTAATATGTTTTTATGAATAAAACAACCTTATAAAATGCTTCATGTTGAAGCATAATATATATTTATGTAATTGGTTCAAAAGCCATGATTCAGTTGAGGTTGCCAATAAGACAGTTTTTCAATCATAACAACAATAACTTCATAGTTATAACAAACACGAGTATAGAAGCTGGTTTTTCAATCATAACAACAATAACTTCATAGTTATAACAAACACGAGTATAGAAGCTGGTTTTTCAAAAACGGTTTCATGAAAAACATATAAATCATAGCATTAATAACTAAAATATTTATAACGTTGAATTTATACTTCTACAGTGAAGGTACTAATGGAATAAAAATATAAAATCACGAATGATAATAGCAATAATCCTAATGCTAATAACAATAATCTTAATGATATGGATAATAATGATTATAATAACAACAACTGATAAGGTATAGAAAAAACAACGATAAAATATTTAAAGACAAATTAATTTTCGATTTTGATAAATAAAAATTCTAAAATGGAGATTTATTCAATTTTTGACAATTTCAAATTAATTAAAAATAAATAAGTTTTTATTTGTTCGGTTTCATTCAAATTGAAAATCGATTACCGTCATTTTTTGTTTCTTAATCCAATTTTATTTCATTTATTTATTTTTTATCTAATTTTCGTTCATTTAATTTAGTTTTCATTGTTTTTTTTCTAGTTTTCATTAATTTTATTTCAATTTCAATATTTTTATCTAATTTTAATTCATTTAATCTAGTTTTCATTATTTTTATCTAATTTTCATTTATTTAATCTAGTTTTCATTATTTTTATCTAATTTTCATTAATTTTATTTAATTTATAGTATTTTTATCTAATTTTCATTGTTTTACCTACTTTTCATTTATTTTATTCACTTCTCATTATTTTTTATCAAATTTTCCTTATTATTATCAAATTTTCATTCCTTTTATTCAATTTTCATTATTTTTATTCAAGTTACATAATTTCATTTAATTTTCATTATTTTTACCTAATTTTGATTAGTTTCATTTAATTTTCATTATTTCTATGAACTTTCATTTATTTAATTCAATCTTCATTGTTTTCACTTAACTTTATTTAAGTGTCATTAACTTTTTAAAATTATTATTAACATTATTAAATTTTAATGTTTGTTATTTAGTTTCATTAATTTAATTTTGTTTTATTAATTTTATTTTATTTTTATTAATGTTATTTCATTTTATTTCATTTTTATTCATTTTATTTCATTTTTATTCATTTCATTTCATTTTGATTAGCTTTATTGAATTTTATCTCACTTTTCTAACTCCCTCTAACTTAATTTAATTTATATTCATCTTATTTAATTTTAACTCATTTTATTTAATTTCAATTCATTTTGTTTCATTTACTTTTTATTCTTTTTGTTCAATGAATTCAATATGTTTAATTAATTCTTTTTATTTACGAGTAATTTCATTTAATCAGTTTTTCCTAGTTTTAATGAACTTATTTAGTTATTTGTATTTTTATTTAATTATAATTAACTTTATTTAATTTTGATTATTTTATTAAAATTTTCATTAAAGTTAGTAGTTGCGTTTGCTGGTCATTGACATATAAAAATTTCACTCCGCGCCCCCCCCCCCCCCCATCCAAATGAGAAAGTAATAATTGTGTCTTTAAGCACATTTCGTGGATGTTTGCATTAATTGTACAATGATCGTCGATGATCATTGAACAACGAGCGCAACTTTAGTACTTTTGGGAGACAATATTTATTTTTAAAGATTTCAGACATGTGTTTTTTTTTAATATTTCGCTCACGAAAAACTATAAAAAAAAGTCTAATGAAAATGCAAGCATGCTATTTAAAAATACAGTGTGTTGTTGTTCTTCTAGTAATAAATTAGTTTAACACTAACGACAAACAAAATCAGAAACAATAACAACAGTAACGTTAAGAAGGCGTGAACCATATTAACAAAAATTAAAAACATCAACAGAAACAACAACACAAATATAAATACTAACATTTTTGGCAATCACGGTAAAAACACAAATACGTTAAAAACGTTAACACAAACAAGAAAATACAATTGAAAAACGTCATCAATAAGAAACACAACAGCAACTAAAATACATTAACAGCGAGAAAAGAAGAACAAAACAACAACAAAAACAATACCAAAAATAACAACAGGTACAAACAGAAAAACAATAAAAACAACAACAACAACGCCGGCTCTACTACAGGCCTCTTACTTAATTTCCATGATTTTTTGACTATTACAAAAAGCCATTGGAAACACAACTAGTAACATAGATACCAACCGTAATCGTGATATCGACCCAACTTTTCTTCATCTCTGATCAATTTTGTTGATCATAGATCAACTATTTTAACATTGGTCGAACGACAAGAAAGTTAATCCCGTATCAAGAAAACATGAGTCGAGAACGTATTGTGTAATAGGGATTTCGATGTGAAAGGCCTGTAGTAGAGTCGGCGTTGAGACCACCAACACCATCATAACCAGCAACGACAGGTACAAACAGTTAAACAAAACGACAACCAAAACAACAAAAACAAAAAAGCAAAAAGAAAAAAAAAACAATAAAAATTATAACGATACCACCATCAACAACAACCACAACGACGACGACAAAAACAAACAAGCAAAACACAAGCCAAAAGTAAAAACAAACCTGCGCATTGAAACTTACGTAATGCACATTTGGGATAAACATGTGAAACGCGTCATTACATAATCACACCTGAATAAAACAACAACGTCTGAATGCTTCAGTTATCGTTTAAATGTGTGTGTGAACACAGTTTGAAAGTGAGCGAAAACTCAACATTTGTTTTCTTTGTTTTATTAAACATCGTTTTTTATATATATCATTTAGTTTAATTATTATTATACAATGATTTACTAATTCAAGGATCATATTTAAAACAATTAAGCTTTTTATTTCAATTTTTTTTTTAAATTGATAATTGTTATAAATATTAGTAACAATAAATTTTATTTATGGTTTTACACTATTACTAGTTATTGATAGACGTTAAATTTATTTGAGAAAAAAAAAAACTTTCTTAAATAAATAAAATAAATTGAACGATTACCAACCGTTTTGTAGTACTGTTTTCATTACATAAATAATTAGTAATGTTATATCATTGGCAACTCCATTAGTATCTTCTAATACTTTTTTCGTTACATGAATAACTAGTGATGTTATATCACTGGCAACTCCATTAGTATCTTCTAATACTTTTTTCGTTACATGAATAACTAGTGATTTTATATCACTGGCAACTCCAGTAATATCTGCTAACACTTTTTTCGTTACATAAACAATTAATAATGTTATATCACTGGCAACTCCACTAGTATCTTCTATTACTTTTTCATTACATAAATAATTAATAATTTTATTGCACTGGCAACTCCATTACTATTTTCTAGTACATATTTCGTTACATAAATAACTAATGATGTTATATCACTGGCAACTCCATTAATATATTCCAGTACTTTTCCAGTTAAATAAATAATTTGTAATGTTATATCACCAGCGACTACATTAGTATCTTTTAGTACTTTTTCATTACATAAACAATTAGTAATGATATATCACTAGCAACTCTATTAGTGTCTTCTAGTACTTTTTGCTGTTTTATAAATAATGAGTAACTTTATTTCACTGGCTATTCCATCAGTATCTTCTAGTACTTTTTTCGTTACATAAATAATTAGTAATGTTATAGCACTGGCAACTCCATTAGTATCTTCTAAACTTTTTTCGTTTAATAAACAAGTAGTAATTTTATATCACTGACTATTTCATTAGTATCTTCTGGTACTTTTTTCGTTACATAAATAACTAGTGATGTTATATCACTGGCAACTCCATTAGTATCTTCTACTACTTTTTTGTTACATAAATAATTAGTAATTTTATAGCACTTCAACTTCATTCGTATCTTTTAGTACTTTTTCATTACATAAATACAATAATTAGTAATGTTATATCACTGGCAACTCCAATAGTATCTTCTATTACTTTTTCGTTACATAAATAATCAGTAATGTTATTCGAATAACATAGAGCTTACATCACTTGTGATGTTATCAATCCATATAATAGCACAAGTGAGGTAATCCACATTCGAATAAAATAAAGCTTACCTCACTTGTGATGTTATCAATCCATATAATAGCACAAGTGAGGTAATCCACATTCGAATAATTAGTAATGTTATACCACTGGCAACTCTATTAATATCTTCGAATACTTTTTTCGTTATATAAAAAGATAAGTTGCTTGAAAGTACTAATGGAGTTGCCATTATGTATATCCGCTCTCGCTATCTCGCAAGTGACAAAACAGAAATCACTATTACTACGACAATCTAAAAGGTTTTTTTTCGATGATTTCATCAAAATAATTCGGCTTTTCTTAATGTGAACGCTGTTGCACATTTACATTTGGTTCAAAACTTTAGGATACATAAAATTTACACCTGACATGTCATTTCTATTTTATTTACATTCAAATAATATTGTATTTACAGTATCTAGAAATGAGAAATAAAAATGCGATCACAATGAAATACGTTCATTTTATAAATACGTTATAAAATTTTTTTTATTATATTTTAAATAGTTGTCACAAATACGAAACACGTAAACAAAGTAAGAAAATGGAGGTCAAGCTTGAGAAAAATTCTTGGCAGCCGTAAAAGTAAGATCAATTTCAAACGTTAGAAATGAAGTTAGCAATAAAAAAAAGATCTAAATTATATGTAGAGCTTTAGCTACTCTTTGTCCACAGGCTCGATAAAAAACATGATTTTATTTCGAATTTACCAAAAAAAAAATTGTGATAAACTTTATCATGAATTGATAATAATTGAGGAACGGTCATGCAGTCAAATTGCTTCTATACATAATTTTAAACTCAATGAAATAATAGCACAATTAAAAACATAATTTAGTAATTGTTTCATTTATAAGCCTATAAATAATTTCAAGAAAAAGTTACTGTAAAATGCTCAAAAAGTTATAACTTAGTACTTTTATGTTTCAGATTGATAAACACATTAAGCTAACATTGAAAACAATTGTTGAAGTAGTCATGCGAAGGTGATCTATCTGATGTGTAAAAAGTAGTACATAATATGTTTGTGAATTTAGAAATGTTATATTATTGAACGTTGCAAAAAATGAATTAGAAACAGTAATATCTTAGTGTTAGAAAAAAGAAAGAAAATCAAATCCCAAAAAAGAATTTAAATTAAAATTAAAGTGAAAGAAAACATTTGCAAAATGTCTTCACAAATTGCCGTCAATACTTTTGAGCCAAAAAATCCGTTTTTGTTGAACGTCCCATCGAACATTTCTTCATATGAGCCTGGCAGTCTGATTTACCGAATCCCTTTCGACTCCAACCTCCACTACTCGTGGGGGGACAAAGATAAGGGGGACGAAATCTCCACTGGAGGGGCATATGTCTCGCCCAACTTCAACGGTGGGTACCCAAAAAACCTGTCTGACATTTACTTCAACATTTTCGACAAAGCACACAATGGCAAGAGCGGAAATGATCACGAGGTGAGTACAACTACATTACGTTTATTTCATAAAATCAAATAAATTCTAACGACATTTCATCCCAAACCTATACATACAAAGTTCACTCATATATAAATATAAATGGAGTAAGATTTGCCACAGGTATTCCCTGATACAAGTTTCGTTAAATTTGATTAACCATTCTGCATTGATCAATTTATTAAATATGGATTCATATTTTGGCAATTTTTTTCTAATTTACTGGCATATATAGCATTCAGGATATGAAAATAGTTCATCGGAAATATTCTTCATGTTTTCACCAATTTTTTCTTCATTTCACTTCAGAAAGTTAATGAAATTTCATGTATGTTATGCGACCGGTTTCGACCAACTTTGGTCGTCTACAAGCATTTTCTTAAATACATATCTCACATTACACTTACAGTTTATATTTTAAAAATGTTTACTTTAATATGCTTAATAAAAATGAATATTTACAGAGAATTTATTTTATATATTAAAATTTATTTTAAGAGATCAATTTAAAATTTGATGTTACATATTAAAATGTTGGACGAACAATTTAAAATTATCTATGCGATTTATTGTATTTTGTTTTAAGTTTAGTGGAAACTAAATGGTGTACTTACTATGCATATAAGTAAGTAAATTTACGCCCTGTGCAGTATATTAATATCTCGCTCATTGGCTGCACTATGACATTATAGTTTGATGCACAGTATACTGGAGAAATCAAACTGTTTCCATAACTAATAAAACCTTAAATACAACGTATCCGTTTATCAAAGAAACTTAAGTAAGTTGGTATACAGTATTTATGTGAACAAGTCCGCATTGCGGTCGTTTGTGCAATCACTTCTGCTAATTGCGTCCAACAAATTATTTACGTTTCTAATTGCTTAACCAAAAGATTGGTCAGTAACGGTCCAAATTTTAGCGTTGATGCCAAATGTATTTTGGTTGGTATAAATTGTGGCTATGGCACCAACCAAACACTACATTTGGCAGCAACGGTAAGAACAAGATAAATCCAGATCCATCTGGATCATTCCAGATTCATCTAGATCAATTTAGATTAAATAAGAAACGAAATAATTACAACATACACACACCTATATCAAGTCAGGTTTTGAGGGTAAAAACAAATAAATGTAATGCAAAAGTATTTTATTTGCAAGTTTATTCATTTCCAGAATACATAAATTTAGATTCCAACTACAGCTTGTGGCAAATTTCTTTAACTGTTCGGCCACCTCAATTGCTACCTCAATATTGGCACTTATTAATAAAATGATAAAGTCGACTTGTTATTGCTCGTTTTGCGTTCACCATGGATGAATTTCAACGTTATACTGCATTCGTAGGGCAAAATGCGTCCACGTGAAAGCTTGGGCACGTTTTTGTTTTTCGATGTGGTTGGAAATTGAAATAAAAAATTGTATACATGTATGTATATATGTACAATATATATATATATATATATATATATATATATTAAATGTACGAAGAGAATTTTCGATATAAATATAAAATTAATTCACTAG
>JARUHE010349174.1:0-10138 GCA_031471125.1 Archaeomysis grebnitzkii | reverse complement strand
AATAAAAAACTGTTTTTTACTGTGGAAATTATCCTTGACATCTTCAAGAAGCTAGTTATTTAGTTTGTAAACAATTTTTTAACACATAACATAAATTGTATACTTTTGTTGTAATAGTAATAATTATAATGTAATAATAATTGAAATACAATAATAATGATAATTTTGATATATTGATGTAAGACATAACATATATTGTATACATTTGTTGTAATAGTAATAGTTATACTGTAATGATAATTGAAATACAATAATAAGGATAATTGTGATACATTTTGAAAGAAAGACAGAAAAAAATATATTTATTGACCTACAATTACAGTTTATAATGTCCACTTTTTCAGTTTTACAAAATTTATAGAACTTCGTCAAACTAATGAAATGTGCTTGAATACTAATATAGTATAATAATAATTCTGATACAATGATAATTATATTAGAATGACAATAAGAATTATACTATAATTATAATAATTATGCTAAAATTGTAATAATTATACTATAATTATAATAATTAAACTATAATTATACTATAATTATAATAATTATACTATAATTATAATAATTAAACTATACTTATACTAATTATACTATAAATATAATAATTATACTATAATTATAATAATTATACTATAATTATAATAATTATACTATAATTGTAATTATTATACAACGGTAATTATGATATCATAAAATAGTAATAAAATGATGAAAAATTGTATTATATTCGGACAGTATATTGGCAAACCGACTCCGGCGATCTCATCCTACGACAGGTGACGAAAGGCTTGGCGGGAATCTACATATGCAGTGCATACAATTCGGTTCTCGCGCGGTCAGTGGCATCGGCACACTACACGCACCTGCATGTAAAACCTCGGAACTCATCCCATCCTGCTAGTCAGACTCTTTGGAATTACGAAGAAAAGTATACATTGGAAGCAGGTAAAGAAAACCACTTTATTTATTTAATTACATAGCAATATGTCCAACGCATGATGTTTGTTAATGTATTATTTAGTGTTAATTTTTCATTGAGCATTAATGTTTTATTCAGTATAAATGTTTTAATGAACATTAATATATTATTGAATATTAATGTATTATTGAATATTAATGATTTAATGTATTATTGAGTATTAATGTATTAATGATTATTAATGTATTATTGAGTATTAATGTATTAATGATTATTAATGTATTATTGAATATTAATATATTATTAAGTATTAATGTATTAATAATCATTAATGTATTAATGATTTAATGTATTATTGAGTATTAATTTGTTAATGATTATTAATGTATTAATGAGTATTAATATATTATTGAAAATTAATGTATTATTGAATATTAATGATTATTAATATGTTATTGATTATTAATGTATTGTTGAATATTAATGATTTAATGTATTATTGCGTATTAATATATTAATAATCATTAATGTATTAATGATTTAATGTATTATTGAGTATTAATGTATTATTGATTATTAATGTATTAATGATTTAATGTATTATTGATTATTAATGTATTAATGATTTAATGTAATATTGAGCATTGATGTATTAATGATCCCAGGCGAAAAGGCTGAACTGGTGTGCCTGAACTCCTACAATGTGAAGAAGGAGAATATATTTTGGAAGAAAAAGGCGGGAGATTTGCCAGAGTCTTTTGAACAACTTCCTGATGCGAGTCTCGTCCTCCCAAAGGTGGACCTCGAGAGCTCCGGAGACTATTCATGCAACGTCAACTCCTCCGAATCTGGAGAAACTATTGCCTTGGATAAAATTTCCATCGTCGTTCAAGGTACCAAAAATTATTTCAGAGGTTAAAATATTTGAAAATCGTTTTCAAGAGGGGGAAAAATATTATAAATTTGTTTCCAAAGAAGTCAAAATATTTTTGTATCGTTTTCAAGAGGGGCAAAAATATTATATATTTGTTTTGAAAGAAGTCAAAATATTTTTGTATCGTTTTCAAGAGGGGAAAAAATATTATAAATTTGTTTTCAAAGAAGTCAAAATATTTTTGTATCGTTTTCAAAAGGAGAAAAAATATTATAAACTTGTTTTCAAAGATGTCAAAATATTTTTGTATTGTTTTCAAGAGGGGCAAAAATATTTAAACTTGTTTGCAAAGAAGTAAAAATATTTGAAACTCATTTCCAAGAAGGGCAAAAATATTTTAAACTTGTTTTCAAAAAATTCAAAATATTTGCATCGGTTTCAAGAGGGGAAAAATATTTTTAACTCGTTTTCAAAAAAGTCAAAGTATTTCAAACTCGTTTTCAAGGGGGTCAACAATATTTGAAACTTATTTAAAGGGAGTAAAATATATTTGAAACTTTTTTCAAGGAGGTCAAACATATTTGAAACTTGTTTTCAAGGTGCCAAAAATTAAAACTCGTTTTGAAGAGGGCAAACATATTTGAAACTTGTTTTCACAGGCTAAAAAACAAAACAAAAAACAATAGCAACTATTTTAAAAATTGAAACAAACAAAAACGTGTGACATATCAAAGATTCGCTGGATTACCCTTGTGTGTTTGAGATATATTTTCTCATCCCTTAAACGAATCCTTAAAATATTTTGTACATAACTAAATCTAACAAAATCTATCAGTTTTGTTTTCAAGTTTTTGAAATCTTTTAAGATTTAGTTTAAATTTTTACTTCTTACTTCTTATCGAACAATATATTACAGTATAACTACAGTATACAAATTTAGACAATATAAAATCAATATAAAATTAAAAGTTTTAGTGAAATATTATTTATAAATCATTATCTCTTTAACTTTTTATCATAGCATTCTAAGTCAAGACTATATTTGGATCGACAATAGCACAAGTTAGGTAATCACATTCAAATAACATAAAGCTTACCTCACTTGTGCTATTGTCGATTTGTTCATTCATAATGTTCAACTAACCAGAAACTGTCCATCGCAGAGCCCCCAAAAGCCTTTTTGGAAACCACCAACGGCGACGCCGAAGAAGGTTCTGAAGTGACGATCAGCTGCAACATCAACGGAAACCCAACTCCAGCCATCGTCTGGGTCTTCAACGGAAAGCTCGTTTTCTACGACCCGCTCATCACCATGAATGGTCGGTGTTGATTGGTTGTATGAATGGTCGGTGTTGATTGGTTGTATGAATGGTCGGTGTTGATTGGTTGTATGAATGGTTGGTGTTGATGGATGTTATGAATGATCGATATTGATTGGTTGTATGAATGGTAGGTGTTGATTGGTTGTATAAATCGAATAAAACTGAATTTCAATTGTACGTACGCAGATTAGTTAGGTACCAAACATTCATGAATTAATAGCTTGATTTTTACCCTTATAAACATTTAAACTAAATAATAATAATTACTATCATTATCAATCATAATAATATTTTTAAAACCGCAAACATAGTTTTGTGAGAAGAAAAAAGCAACCGTAGAGTAACAAAATAATTCCTTGCCCAGGAACCAGCTTGATCGTGAATGCGATCGAGAAGAAGCACGCCGGGGTGTACCAATGCTTCGTCTACAACGTGCTGGGGACTGGACAGGACGCAGCCATCGTGACCGTCAGACCAAAGACCATCGACAAGACAGGTGAGGATTGGCGACGATTTTAGTTCTGAATTTTTATGAGTGTGTTCGTGTGTTCATGTGCGTGTAAGAATTAAACACGATTGTATACGATCCCGTATGAGTCGTATACGTTTCACTACATAATGCTTGATCTAAGTATTCGAAATATTCACATGTAGTTTTTTCAAGTGTTTGACATATCTACTGTACATACCCATCTAAAAAATATAATTTCTACCTTTGAAACATTTTTTAATTATAAACCAGGCTTCTTAACCTGGTCTCACAAATAAGTTTTTTAAAAAACAAATGTTTTTAGTAAATGAAAAGAATACAACTTTAACTGGAGAATGTAAATAAAACCACTGATAAAAATATCAATGTGATGGGTTGAAAACTCTTTTTTTCAAAAATTGTTAAAAAAAAATAATAAAAACATTCAACTTTCAGATTTGAACAGACCGAAGAACAGAAACAAAACTTTTGAACCTTTTAACAAACACGAAAAATCGAAAATTAAAACACAGAATCCAACTAAAAACAGAAATGGAAGAAATAAAAACAAATCAGGTGAGATTTATTAAATGTTGTGATTTTTTTTAAATAAAAAATATTCAAGATTTTAATGTAATACCTGACATTTGTATTTAACGAATATTATTTATTTTAACAGTTGCAGCAGTAATTAAATTCAAGTTAAATCTCATTTAAATGCATTGATTTTCTGCAAACAATTTTCTATAAACAAAGTATAAACAACTATTACCAGTTTCTTAATTTCCTTTCCATTGTTAAGTTTTCTTTGAAAGACCAGCTTCTATAATTTACCTCTGATTATTGTTGTTCATGTTGTTGTTGTTGTTATTGGTGCAACCAGTGACGATTGTGCGTTCTAACTAACTTATGGTATTGTTTTCGAAAAATTCTTTAACTTAAATGTTTGTTTGAATGAAAATGAAGAATATCACACTCTACACTGGTGTTACTTAGGATATTTTTGTGTAATCACTATTTACTTATTGAAACATAACTTTTATAAGTGGGGTTTGTCATCAAATTCATAGTTATTTGTATTTGAAGGCTTAGATAAACCTTTATTTAAAAAAAATAAAGAACTGAAGATTTTTGGCCAAAAGTTTGTATTTCTTTAAATAATAGACATTTTAAGAGCTTGCGGACTCTGTCAAATGTTGATTAAATTCATGGTTAAGAATTTAATTTGAGGGCTTAGAGAAAGGTTTAATTGAAACAAATTATAGAAAAGTATTGGTATGATTATTTCTTGAATGTCTATACACACCCTACAATGCGTAGCATGTTAAAGCTGAATTCATGGAACACTACAAGTTAATTGTTTTGATCTTTTAACTTTCAAAAGTTTATAATATTCATTCAAGAATTACAATTATCATTGGGCCATAGCCATCATAATAGTTTAAGCACATACCGTAAATAAAAATATACTTTGAATAATTAATAAATGTAGAAAAAAAACATCTTTAAGAAATTGTCAAATACTTAACCAACGTCATTCAATTTAAGATAAATCTATCAAACAAAATCTTAATTTCAACAAAAACGAACCAAAATTTTACAGTGTCTAAATAAATAAACAAATAAGTAAAAACGTACCACGTTTTTCAGTGTATAAATAAATAAATAAGTAAATACGTACCAAATTTTTCAGTGTATAAATGAATAAATAATTAAAGAAAAACGACCAAAGTTTTACAGTGTGTAAATAAATAAGTAAATAAATAAAAACGGACCAAAATTCAAAAGTGATTATAGGCCAGTTTCCAATACTAACAGTTTCAAAATGCGGACGTCACTAATACGCCACTCCTTTTGAAACATTTTTAGAGAGTGTGAAAACAGAAAACCAAAAAAATTTGAAAAAATGTCAGCTGTTTATGTAAACAAGCTCCAATATAAGTTAACTTTGAATTTTTCTTCAAAAAAGTAAGTCTAGGATGAATTTTTGAAAGTATTAATTGAATTTAGTAATTCTATTAAAATAAAACAAAATATTTAAAAGTTTATAATTGAATTATGAGGAAGCTAATGGCAACCTAAAAGTTGCCATAATTGATTGATTCAATTTTCTCTGTTAGTTTCTTTAAAAATAGTTTATAGCCCATGTATCTATACATTTAACTTGTTTAAAATGGTTGTGTAATTTATCTTTTTGAAAAATAAAAATAAAAAAATAAAAAATGTAAAAAAATCCTTACCGGGAGAGATGTTCCTCGTGGCATGTAAATTCAAATAATGATTTATTTGCTTACATGTATGACGTCGCAACTCAAACAATGCTTGCGAGGTAGTTTGTAAATGTATGTATTTTTGATGAAACAGTTCGCAAACTGTTTTGAGTCAGAAACGACTATGACGTCATAAATTTTCAAATTTTACGAACTGTTTGACTACTGTTAGTATTAAAAACTAGCTTTAAATAAAAACTATTTTAAAAAAAATTTTTGAAGAAAATGCAAAATTTTTCACAGGATCCATGGTTCGTCCCTCCAAGCCGAACATCACCAAACTTTCCGACGAATCTGTGATCGTTTCTTGGGAGATCAAAAAATCCGAAGTTCCTGTCAAGTTCTATAAAGTAAGAAATTATTTTGTTTTCATTTTCTGTAAAATAATTTTTCTAATAATAAATGTTGAAATGACAAAATTAAGTTTCTCAAATTATAAAACCAAGTACGCGTGTTCATGAAATATAATTCTGTTAATACTAACAAATAGTCTTTTATAAATTTGTATTATAAACTGTTTAACAGAAAGTGAATATTTTCTTTTCCCTACCACTTGTTAAAGCATTTATTGGATGTTTGAGTACCAGAAAAAGAAACAATTAATTAATGTATTTCTTCTTCAACTTTACCTGACAACACCAAGATTGTAATAATTAACAACACCAGAATTTTAATAATTAACAGCACCAATATTTTATTAACAATAACACCAAAAATTTACTAATCAACCACCCTCATGAATGTCTTCATTTCAAACAGGTTCAGTATCGCGAAATTTTCAAAAACAATTCTGGAAAGTCGAGCAGATGGAAAACCTTGGATGAAAATATCCCTCCTTATGTGAACAGCTATGAGGTGACAGGACTAAGGACGAACAGTGTTTATCGGTATTTAAAATTATTTTATAAATTTGTAGTATTATAATAATACTTTATACTTTGTAGTGTAATACGATTACGTTATACTTTATAGTATAATAAATTAAAAAGACTACTTTATACTTTATAGTTTATACTGTAATAAGACTACCTTATACTTTATAGTATAATAATACTACCTTATAGGTACTGTTTAGTATAAAACGGCTTGCTTTTCTATAAGCTTTTCTATTTCTATGATATAATAATACTATAGTAGAATAAAACTAAGTTATAATTAATAATGTAATAATAATAGTATTTACTTTGTTGTCTAGTATTACTAGCTAGATAATGCCTTGTACTATCTAATAATTGTTTATGTAAAGCCTAATACATATAGAATTAATTAGTGTATTAATTCAAATAAATGTTGCGATTTTTTTCCAAATCAAAATTGAATTACATTTCCAAAGGTTCCGAGTGGCGGCTGCATACGAAAACGATGACAACTTAATCGGTCCAACGACCAAAAAGTTCCTTTTAGAAAAGGACATAAAACTGAAGCCACCAAGTCAGTCCCCAAAAATCATCCGTGTGGTTCACACCTCCAAGACTTCCGCCACGATTTTTTGGACTTATGAAGCGAATGTGACAACCGAAGGGTTCATAATCAATTATAGAGACACTACTAAAGCGAAAAATTATATTAAAGTGAGTTCTGCAATATATAAAGGATTTCCAAAGGCAATTTTTACTATAACAATGATAATTCACACTAAGTTAAATAAACTAACTGCTATTGATTTGTACAAACTACTATCTAGTTACTGCACCATCATAATCTAACAATAACACTCTATTCCAGTTAACAGTTTTAGGTGCAGGTAACAGAAACTACACAATCCAACATCTCCATCGCAATGTCTCCTATGACTTCAAGATACAAAGCTTCAACATGGCAGGACCAAGTCCGTTCTCTCAAATTGGCATCAGGAAAGTGGCAAGTGAGTTGATCATAGTGA
This sequence comes from Archaeomysis grebnitzkii, assembly GCA_031471125.1. Lineage (NCBI taxonomy): Eukaryota > Metazoa > Arthropoda > Malacostraca > Mysida > Mysidae > Archaeomysis > Archaeomysis grebnitzkii. The sequence goes on along the minus strand of JARUHE010349174.1, from coordinate 2,402 downwards.
TACTCAAACGTCAATAGAGTTACGTCGAATTAAACATTATATTCAATTAAACTTACTTACTTTGAGATTAACAAAGTAATTTCATATTTTTAAAAAAGTTTCTATTCAAAAGTTCGTTCATGTAGAAACTAAATGTAACTTCCAACTTGCAAAAAGTATATTTATTAATCTTTTTATACGATTTTATCATTATGCTCATCATCATTATCATAATTAAAATTATTCTCATTATCATTATCAAAATTATTCTCATTATCATTATCATAATTATTATAATTAAAATTTTTCTACTTGTCATTATCATAATAGTTATTACAATAAATACAAAAACAAAGTTATCTTTCCGACAGGCACAACCAACTCCCTGGACAATTCCCCCAAAACCCCCTCCTCACCTCACCCTCCCGTTGTGAAGCACGAACCCCATCCCATCTCGAAGTTCCACCTTGCCCTCATCTTGGGCGGGGTGGTTGTGTTTCTCGTCATCATCGTCGTCGCTTCATTCCTCATCTACTCATGCAGGAACAAAAGCTTCGGTTGGTCCAACTATAAATGTTTGTTTGTTTTGAATAATCTTAACCGTTTGAAGCATGATAAGAGCCCAAGTTTTCGGAGAACAAAGGTTGTTTTCAGTATAAGCTGTAACATATTTTAGTCCTTCTTGTAGGATTCATTTAGGACTTAAAGGATTAATTATTTAAAAATCGTAAGTTAGGCTGTTTATAGGGTAACTAATTTAAACCAAAACTAGTTGCCATTGAAAGATGCAAGACTCAACTCGCTTGATCATATTATGAGAAACAAAGTTGAATATGTTGGGATAAAACGATGGTTTTGGAAGTAAAGGCAAGAAGAAGGAATTGTAGGTAAGACAATTGCTGGCGAATTCTAATGCAATGGACTTGAAAAGAAAAGACGTGCCAATACAATTTATGGAAGAGAGTCGTTCTTAACTATGACCCTGTATGAAGATGGACTAAAAATGATGTTTTCAAAGAAGTTATTTTTAAAACCATATGTTTTTCAAATTGTGTTGAACCAATTAAGCCATACATGAATTTAAGTTATCAGTGAATAAATGTTATTCTAAATCTTAATCTAATTCGTTATGGTAGAAGCAATCACTCAAACCTCAAGGGTTGAAATTTGTTAAAATCTACAAAATTAGAATTGTTTAAAAGTATTTAATATATGCAACGTTTGAAATTGATCGACAATAGCACAAGTGAGGTAAGCTCTATGTTTTTTGAATGTGAGTTACCTCACTTGTGCTATTGTCGAACCAAATATTCAACCAATACAAACACATTAACTCCCCTTCCCTTCAGAAGACCAAGAAACCCAGCGCTACTCGCCCTGCGTGTTGGCCGATGACACGTTCGAGATCAACCGAGGGACGAGACTCTCGGCGCTCCACCTGAACGGGTCCAGACCCATCGGTTATGAGAGGACGGCCGTCACTTGAACCTTTTTGTTCATTGTACAGTTCTTGTTGTCTTTCAATTAGATTATTCGAGTGTCAGTTTTATTTTTCTATTTTAATGTAGACTTCCATAAAAGATGTTTTGTTCAAGTTCACAATACTGATAATATATTTTTTGAGTTTTTTTTTGCATATTCAAAAAAAATAATATTTTGTATACTTAAAATACGTAAGAAAAACATTTAACAGTTATGAAAAAATTTAAGTTTAAACTTGAAAATAAATTTCTAAGAAAATTGATATTGACTATACTGTGCTCTGCTCACATATGGATGTTAAAAACATTTACTTGGCCTAATGCTAATTTCAGTATTACTACAATGTAACATAAAACTCAAATTTTTGTTGAAGTTCTTACATTAATACTTATCATAAATAATTAAATAAATTAAAGGAATACTGAATTTATCAAAATTATTGCACATCTAGCATCATACATAAGTTTTACCTGGGTAAAAAATGAATAAAATTGTTTTGGTAATTGCTAAGTCATTTTTTTAATATTAAAAAATGTTTCGCTCCATCTAAAGGTTACATCAAATGGAAAAAATATATATTTTATATTATTATATTAATATTTACAAGTATAAGGTTAATGTATTCCAAATACAAACATTGAGGTTAATGTATTTCCAGTACAAACAATTGTAAAACCTTTTTTATATACATGATGTGTGTGTAAATTACATTATAATCAATGTTGATGCAATTTATTAAAATTTCATTGAATAAATTGTACAATATAGTTTCTTTACTTTTAAAACATTAAAACTTAAATTCGCTAGTCATTACCTTATTGTACAATACTTCAAATACTATTATTTATGTTTAGGTTAGCATGTAACTGTAGTTCGCTAGTGGAATGAATTGAGCGGATATATCAACATACAGTATAATTAAATATTTATACCATGTATAA
>JARUHE010349163.1:0-10138 GCA_031471125.1 Archaeomysis grebnitzkii | reverse complement strand
TTCCAATCTTTAGATCAAATGTCGGTTAACTTTATCGGAAGACTCGTAAGAGAGATTCTCCGGGTAACAGACCCCAAAACTAGCGTCTACATATCACAACTTGGAACCTGGTATGACAGCAGGAGCCACACTGAAATTTTAAATTCAGATGTTATGAAAAACATTGAATCTAGTCTTAGTAGTGCAGCATTAGCAGGAGTGGATAAGCTACTTGCATTTCTCATTGTTACAGAGTTGCAGAAGCTGGTGCAACTAATGGAACAAAGTATAATAAAAGATCCTATCTTAAATGAATTTCTCAACAATCTTATGAACATGCTATCGACCAACAAAAATGTGATCAAACAGCCACAGAAACAATATTATAATTGGACACAAAAGTGCACAAAATTGACCAATATTGTTGCCAGTTACTTACTCAACATTGGCCAGATGCAAATTCTGCGCGTTCAAGCTGGCAACCAACTGAACTCGTCTTGCAAATTCCAGTCCAAGTATCTTGCCTGTGCACTTGACACGATGAATCACGCGCTGATGGCTGACGTAAAGAAACATTATGCCGACCCAACAAAGTCCTATCCTGACCCAGAAGGTATTCTGACAGGAGAGCTGTCAATGTATCTCGAATGGTGTGGAATGACTCAGCCTATTGACAGGATATATATCATCCCCAAGAATTTGCCACCCCTTGGTGTAATACTTCTACTGACCATTGTGTCCCAAATATCCAAAATCCATTATGCCAAAAATCTTGGAGGCAGCATCATCGGCATCAAAGGAACGGAAGGAGTTGACGGTGATCCGCTAATCACAGGTCTGGCCACAATACTTCGGCAGTTTCATTCGGAGTTCACTCAATTTTTCTTGGAACTTGTTGGGCAATACATTTCCTCATTTATGGTCAACATGAGTAGCAAAACAAGTGAATTGCCTCACGAGGTAGCAACAATGCTGGCAATTGTTGATGATCTGGCCTTGAAAATGACCATTCCAAAGGAGAAACTAACTTCTTACATTCCATTAGCTTTATTATCTGCTCATCGATAACAAACATATTATTGGTTTTGTATTTATGAAATTATCCAAGCAGTAATATGTGTAATGATTGGCATTGTATGGTAAATATAGCAATATTTACTAAAAATTAATAAAATGTAGCCTATTTGATGAAAATAATTGATTGAATGAATGAATGTAGTAAAATAAATTTTTAATTAATTGAATTTAATAAAATAATTGATTAAATAAATGTAGTAAAATAATTAATTAAATAAATGTAATAAAATTTTCAATTAATTGAATTTAATAAAATAATTAATTAAAAAGTTTAGTAAAATAATTAAATAAATGAATTTAATAAAATTATTAATTAATTAAATGAATTTATGTAACACGAGTGACACAAAACAAGTTAATTGATGTTTTCAATATAGTTATACAGGCAAAAATTTTCCCATATAACTATTATTGTAAGACATAAAAATGTAAATAAGCAAATTACTCGTATTTATTTGGAAGTCTAATTGAACAATTCGAAACTGTTTGTCGTAAAAACACTACACAATGTCATACATAAAACATAGAAAAAATTTAAATCAATAAAATTAGAGAAATTGAGGAAATAAATTCTCAAATGAGCAATCTACATATATTTTGGACTTATTTGGGTCCTGACTTGTTTGGTGACTCCAAACCCACAAAGAGTCTAAATATATATGGATTGCTCTCATTTGACCATTTATTTCTTCAATTTCTCCAATTTTAATGATTTTAAAAACTTGTGTTTGTGTGAGTATTTTTTCACGAGATCTTATTTCTTGACTAATAGCACAATTTCATGAACATTCTGATTATGCTAACTATACACTTGACTTGGAGACTATGAACAAATAACCAGAGTTTTACATAGTTTCAAATGACTATTAACAAAAACTATTTGTTGTATTTAACAGAGGTTTTTACCACAGCCTTATTTTCCCGGTATAAAACTCGCAAAGAAACGTCCGTCAATGCTAATTACAACAGACTGACAGTGGTGATGTCATGGTTACATTACTGCTTTCATTATTTTGTTTGGTTGGTTTGTCTTTAAACAGACAAACCAACCAACCACCATTCAAAGCTGTCACATGGCCGTGATATCACCACTGTCAGTCTGTTGTAATTGACCGAAGAAATTTATCATAATAAGCATTGGTATATGTTTCCTAGTTGTTCTGTGACAAAACTGCTTATTTTTAGTTCTAGTCATACTGTACAATTAGCAAAGAAATGTAACCTTGTAGCCACCAGCTACAATACTATTTGTTTTAAGATTTTTTTTTCAATATTGTATACACCAAACACAATACTCTTTGGTTTTTAGATTTTTTTTCAGTATTGTAGACACCAAACACAATACTCTTTGGTTTTTAGATTTTTTTTCAGTATTGTAGACACCAAACACAATACTCTTTGTTTTTAGATGTACTCTTTGTTCTTATTATTGTACTATATATATTTATATTTTGTTTGTGTGTGGGTTTTTTATATTAATTTAAAAAATAAGTATTATTATTGTTGTTGAAGAAGTTTCTGGCACACAATAATGTTGTCTTTTAACAAACTAATTATGATTGTACTCTAAGCTCTAAATTAAGATCTTGCAATCAAAGATAAAGAAGCAATTTACTTTTTTTAAACCATTAAATTTACAATTAGAAGAACTAAATTTCCACTTATAGGTTATCTGATTTGATGTGTTTGATCTGATAAAGTTTTATTGCATCATTGACTGCTCCATTACTTTAGTATGTTTGTTGATGCACACATTTAGTAAATGATTAATATATAAAAATAAAATTCATTGTTTACTGTGTAAAAATATGATTATGACTCGTGTCAAAGCTTGAACCATCCTTTGTTTCATAATGTATAAATTTAAGGAACATTCCCCTCAAAGTTTCTATAATTAACCCCTTGGCTGCGAATTTTTGACGTCATAAATGTCATTAAGTCGCCACCTGCGGCCAAGGGGTTAATAATAGTTGCTCAAAGTATTTTCAATGAACATTGCTCTAAAGTTAAAGCTAAAAATGGGTTGAGTTGAATATTATTTTGAACAAAGATTATGTCACTAAGTTTACTTCAAAAATATAAACCTTGAACAAAATTTGTCTTAGAAGCAGCTTCATTTCATTCTAAACATTGTTCTAACAAATATAGATTCTTAAATATCCACAGGATACAGTATTGGGCATTAGCCAGTCTATTTACATATTCATTCTAAAAATATTATAATTAATAGTTGAAAACAATTAGTGAATCTTCTTTCAATAGCCTAAACATTATTTCAAAATCAGGATTCTTCATTTCATTTTCAATAATCTTCACTTTAAAATAAAAAACAAAAAAGATAAATTTCTAAATTAAAAAAATATAATAGTACCGAAACCCCAAAGGAATGGATCATGCTCTAGAATTAACATTGAAAAACGATAATTTTCACAAATTCATAAAAAAAATTGTTCAAAGTTCAATATTGATTGGTTGGATTAAACTAATTGAATCTGATAATCTCATGGAAATCTATTTTTATCTGCAATGTATAGATATTGTTAGGTGTGCTGGAGGCAAAGTTCTACTAAGGTGTTGCTTTTCTATCTTCTGGGTCTTCTTCGTCGGTGTATTAGTTGAATCCAAAATATTAAAGTAAAACATTTTAGTTTTTTGTTTGTTGACATTCAGTTATCATGTACATCTCAAATGAACAGCTGTTATGAAGCAAGTGTACATTAATGGTTCCCTGTGATATTTTTTTTAATTATATAATTGAGATATAATGGTTTTTATGAAAATTTTATGTACATAGCAATTTTTTTGTATTTAAATAAACAGTTTTTACTACATGCGAGAATATGGTGACTGCGGTCATCTCGTTTATTATAAAAATTTAATATTCGTTATTTATGAAGTTTTCTAATATATAATATCTGCATAATATTATATTATTAGCATCTCAAACCTGTAAATGATATAGATGAACTAAAAAAGAACAAATTATTTGCACATTTATAGAAAATTTGTAAAGTAGTTTATTATAATATTATTATGTATAGTATTTGGATACCCTATGATGTTGACATCTTGGAGGGTAAATGTGCCTTTCTCTCGTAGCCAAGCCCATTGGAACTTGTTCTATGATAAAAAAAACTTCTGTTTTGATAGTATTTATTATACATCAAGTATTGTTGTTATTTATGCATTTGATTTCTTGTTTTTTTTTGTTAAATACTATTATATATTTTGTTTTTATGTTAGAATATATATTTTAATAATATAGGCTTACATATACATTGCAAATGTAAAGAAATGTTTGATTGAAATTGAAATGATTTGCATAATATGAAATAATCAATTAAAAATAAACATTAATAATTAATTAATTAACTAACAGTGCGATTTGTCTGCAACAAAAAAACTACTTTCAGAATTGGAAAACGTGATATAATGGTCTCATAGCTGCATCACTGCATAAGGCACCAAAATAATATTAAAGTTCTTTACATTTTTTAAATTCATTGGAACCAATCTTAAAGTTTTAAGAAATTGACAGTTTTATGTAAAAAATAAAATAAAAGTTCTTTTATTCAATATTTTACATGTCCACATATCAAAATGTCAATAAATAACGGGCTTACAAAGTGGGAAAATATAATTTAAATCAAAGGTTCACCTTGTAGACTATTAACCTAATGAGTTGAACTTGACGAATAAAATATAGAAAACGAAATAACCAACCCCAACATCACCCAATTGTAAATCACACAGAACAGCGCTCTTTGCCATTGTAGCTAATGTGCTGTATAATATTCTATAATAATAATAAAAAGTGGAGTTTTTATCCTCAACATAACACCCACGGATATATCTTTACCCTGCATAGGGTAAAATGTCCAGTTATCGCTACATTAGCAACCTTTTTAGTATTTGTATTTTCATAATTATAACTATAGATCTCGCTAAACATCCTCTTTAACACGTTGCATGCAGAGTGGCCACCGCGGTGGGTGGGTCACTGATGAGACGTCTACAGCGCGGGTCACCACCGGTGGGTGACTGATGAGACGTCTACAGTGCGGGTGACCACCGGTGGGTAATTTTTTAAATATTAAATAGCTTTGTAATTATTGGATTTGCGATTTACTGGGTAATAAATTTATCTTAAAATTTTGATATCAACGAAATATAAGGATATATAAACACTCAATAACTTTATTATTTTGTAATAATAGGAAAATAAAGATGTCCAAAAACAGTGATATTTGAATTAAGGGATAAGGAGACAAAATCGGAGTTTTTACGTCAATTTACAGCGTGACCAACCGTGAGCATTTCGTAATAAAATCTATCATAGTTATACTGGATGCAAAGTGCCCACTGGTGGCCGCGCCAACTCGGTGGGCACTCGCAGTAGAATTGATGAACGCTTGTTTTGCTGCGGAGTGCTTACGGGTGGGCACGATTTCTGACTGTTCCTAATGATTATACTCACGGAGATAGGACTCTGGTGAGAGAGCACGTCTTGGCCTGGCTGGACTTCTTCTAGCGAGGATTTTGAGTGAAGATACTCCGATTCAAGCTTTAGTTGAGTTTTTAAAGTCCGCTGGACTATTTTATCGGCTTTGATTGGCACTGTTTTTAATCCTTTTTATATTACTTAGTTGAACTATTGTTGTTTGAAAGTGCTGAATACCCTCTGGGTGCAGCGCTGGGTATTTGCCCCTTTATTTATATAATCAATCTTCTTTCCTCTGTCCTTCTTTCTTCCATCCATCTTTTTTCCATTCTTCTTTCTTCCATTGTCCTTCTTATTTCTTCCATCCTTCTTCTTCCTTCCATCCTTCTTCTTTCTTCCATGCTTAGTGGTTCTGCTCTCATCAGTAGCAAGGAATACATTATTAGGGAATATTTCAAAATCATAGGGGGAACATGTTAACACCTTAAGAGCAATTAACTCTCGGATTTGTTCCTCAACGAGACAGACATTACTGGAAGACAATTTTTAATTTTTATGCCCCAGTGTCATTTGTCTAACAATTGGTTTCGAATGCAAAGAATCAAACCGAATATAAATACCTTTCGTGACTATCTCGTTGACAAATGCATTGTTAAACATGTCCCAGTGTTCTTTATTCTGTAATATGGATAAATAGAACTTGTTATTGTTGAATTAATGAATTTTCTTTCCCGGTTTACCCATGCCGGTTTTTGCTTGGTAAAGGTTGTTCTTGGTTCGTGGGTACGATAGATGTTGCGTTATCTGCTTCTTCGGGGAGAATTCTTGGTAGCTACCTCTTCTTGTCTGCTGGTTGTGGGAACGAAAAAACTGCCTGTGTCGAGGAATGCGAGATTTCTAGCGTGCGTTTGCGAATGCTCTTGTATCTTGGATGACAGATTGCAGGAGGTATACCATATATTCCCATTGAGAATATCAGCATTTATTAGGGCATCCCTGAGAGCTTGCGAAAAGTTTCGCGGAAGAGACACCTGTCTTATTGTCTTGATGTCTGATTCCAGGTGTTGAAGCAATTTAGAGACTGGCAAGCCATACATATTAATAAAATATTCGGTTTTAACTGTTTTATGTGGAAGTCAATGAACCTTGTGCTGGTTTCAACAATTTCGAATCTGGAAAATGGTCCAGGGATTTCCTTACATCTTGATGTCATCGAGGCGATCTCGGTTTCTTGACTCGTACCTGCAGTCAATAAATTAGGTGCTGTCGTTTCCTCTAAGGAGGGATTTAACATCCCATTCCCAATATCATCAACCCTGATATCCTCCTACTGTCCTCTGTACAAAGGTTCACCATGCAACTCATTTCGTGAGGACTTCATCACTTTCTTCTCAGTGGAAAGATAATCCACATGTTCAGACAGTCTGAAAAATTACCAGTCATTAAGGAACCGAGGATAACTACTACCACGAGTGTGAACTGTATGCAAGTAGGTATACAACCATAACATCAAGCCAAGGCTTGTGGGTGTACAATAACCACTCAGAGTATGCATGCCAGGTAGGTACTGTATAATAGAATAATTATTAGCATACATTTTACCGTTTTATAAGTATAATAATGAGCGTACATTTTACCGCCTATACTTGTAGCATAACATGGTGTTCGCCATGCTGCGTATGACCACCACGGAAAACACATCGTGATGCAACAATGTAGTATTATATTAAGCCCAGTCATGATGTGAGAGCCGCTATTAAAGGCCGCCATGACATAAGTGATAACTAGGGCGGTCATGAAAAAGCGCAGCTATGAAGCCGGTCATGACGTTAAGTCGAAGTTTTTTACATCCACATGAAGTGATCTCTTAGACTGGGCTAAGTCGCCATTGAAGATTGAAGTAACTTTGCAATAATCCATTATGTATAAATGTAAAAAAATTTACCTTTCAACTACTTGAAATAACTTACCAAGTTTCGAATCCGTTTCATTTGGAACGCCGGCATTTCCTTGTGCATTCTCCATTCTGGACAAACAAGAGAAGCCATGTGTGTGCGACGAAAATTTTGACAGAATTAATATCTTGTAGACCAGTGACAATGAACACTTATGCGCCACTCGCTGCTAAAATTCCTGTTAAAAAGAAAATACTTTTGACCTTTCGATCATGTAGTCTGTATGTTCGTACGTACATGTCTTGTTGCCATTCCAATTCAAAAATCAACCCCAGGAGAGGGAGTAGTATGAAAGCCATATCAGGTTATCAAATTAAATGAATGCATCAAAACAAAGGGTTTATTTCGACAAAACTTAGTTCATTGTACATTTAAATAACTTATCACAACTTTTAACAAGAGAAAAAAGTTAAGAAAATGTATTAACAAAGAATTGAATAGAATTAAATTTTCTGGAAAAATAAACTACGTTTCTAGAGTGAAAATTTCACAATGAAACAATTGGATACCAAAAAAGAGGATTTTACGTAAAATAAAACTGCACATAGGTTTTTTATATTTGATCATACCTTTTTATGTAATAAATGCAATGAAAAACACCTGAATAAAAAAATACATTTTTCAATGTACGCGTTACGTTTAGCCCACGAATGGATGGACATTACCAGAAAACATGAACTATTGTTTTGTATATTTTGATAATAACTTATAATAACTTTATGGGATATTATATAAAAATTTAATTAAATATACGTTATTAGCTAATGTATAGTGTTTTATTTTTCAATAACCAATGAAAAATAATGAAAATACAAACGTTTCAAATTTGTATATTTCCAACCTCTATAACTATTTTCCCAAACGTTATCCACCCCTAAAACCATATATATTCTTATTCCTGACTAGATGATGAAAAAGAATATTTTAACAAACATGCTACAACAACTTCCAATTTTTATATATTTTTGGGGAGTAACAATAATTTTTGATTAAAAAATGAACTATGTTTATTAACAAAGATTTATTATTATACTCATACAGCATACACCTATGTGTACGTCGTCGAAAAAAAACAATACAAAAATATATCAATAATCAACCCAGATATAAGTAATCAAACTAAAGTTACCATAACTTTTTGTTCAGACGTTTTTCACCCCCTAAGCCATGTATAGCACTAAATTAAGTGGTATGCCCAACATGCCTGTATACGCCAAAATATGCTAACTACTTTCAGATTATTTTTAAGAAGTTAAAAAATATCTGTATTGAGCTATATTGATATCTTTGACAGGTGTTTAATGCCATAAAATATAGTATTTTATATTAAATCTGTATATATTCTTACAGTATACAGTATTATCTATTGTTTGATGTTCCATTTTTCCAAATTAAATTATAAATAATATTAAATACAAACGTTTCTAATTTGTATCATTCCAACCTCTATAACTTTTTTCCCAGACGTTATCTACCCCTAAGACCATATATATTCTTGATGTTGACTGGTTGATGAATAAGAATATATAAACAAAAAGCTCCAACAATTTTCAGTTTTTGGAAATCCGGTTTACCACTAACCAACTCTGACTATTTCGCTATTAGAGAAGATAGCCAGAAAAATTATCATCCTGTTTACCATAGAAAATTTAGAACTTTATCAAGATGTAAATCCGATAGATCTGGTTTGAGAAATTTGGAGTCTTTGTACACGTATAAACGTAAACCAATTTACAGTCTTACAACACTAGCAATAAAATTTGGCGTTTCAGGTTGGGCTGTACAGCATTTGAGTTCGCTTCAATAAAAAGTTTAGCAACCCTCTGAAGGAATCCCAGTTTATTTCTTCTTGTATTTTCCATTTATGAACGTAAATCTGTTTATAATTTTTTAAACCTTTTAATTTTGATTGCTCAAAAATTTGTATAATTTTGTATATTTACTTTTTTAATATCCATTCATTGCAACACACCGTAGATTGTAGAGCTTGTTATTTTTTATTTTTGAAGTTTATGATAAAGTTCTCTGAATGTTTTATTTTTTATTTGTGTATAATATTCAAATTTCAGTTTAATGTATTTTGTATTTTAGACTTCTTGATAATGATAAGTGAAATTTTGTCGAAAGGTTGAAAGAATAAAAACGATGTACATATTTATATCTGTTAGACATTGTAATATAATTACTCTCCTTGGGAACATGCTAGATGACTAGCGAAAATAGTTAAGGGAACAATAAACAATAAAAATTGCGTTTTAACTTGCCTCTTAATCAAAAACAGTTATCAAGAAAATTAAAAAAGCCAAAAGAAAATGAATAAATTTCAAACAAATATGCAATAATATTTAATAAAACATGTCTCAAAGAAAAAAAAAATATATATATAAATATATATACATATATATATAATCTCTAGTTATAGGTCCGAAACACATAGTGGTTGGCCTCATCTGTCCTCAACAGTGTATACCAGCATTTATAAATAAATAAATTTTGGAATGGTTTCAGGATCGAACCAGAGACCAGCTGGGTATGAATCTGACGCGCTAGCGCTAGCACCACAAGAGCATGAATAAGTTTTCGGATGGTGCCAGCGCTAGCGCGTCAGATTCATACCCAGGTGGTCCCTGGTTCGATCCCGGAGCCATCCGGAAATGTATATATATATATATATGTGTGTGTGTAT
>JARUHE010349152.1:0-10139 GCA_031471125.1 Archaeomysis grebnitzkii | reverse complement strand
ATAACTATATATAATATGCTTGAAAGATATATCACATTTTGATCAAATTTAACCACCATTAGCCAGCAAAAGAGATTATCACCTCGCCACATTACATGTTTCCAAAATCTTAATAGTTTTTAGAGTTGGTTTCCCTAGTTTGTGGGGTTCCTTTTCACTTGTTTTATCCGAAAAGTTGGTTTTTGCAGTATTCTTGCTAATCTTATTTGGCCTTTCCGTAAGAGCGACGTATACAACGTCCATATTAAAGGCGAAGTTACTATTGGCTATCACTGAATATTCGACTTTATTGCGTTGAGTAAAAGAGTCTTTGTCGTTCTTATTCTTAATAAAGTCTTAAGGGAATACGTGAAACTAGATTATCATGATACTAAAAGGTCTTCGTCAGTCCATTTGTTCGGAGATACTCTCTTAATTTATTAAGTTTATATTGTGGAGATAAACACATACAAAAGTAGCAGAAAGGCACCTAAAATGAACATAAAATGAACATGATATAAGAGAACTAATTAAAAATAGCTTTTTGAGCTCATAAATAGCTTTATTGTTCATAATGGATTTAAAAAGTTTTATATGTATATGTAGAAATGATATTAAAACAATATAAAGTCAAATTATACATTACCTATTAGGATTTTATGTATCTTATTTTTCAGTTGTGTGTAATTAAATTTTATTACGATATATTCTTTATGGATACGTAATAAAATTATTGCATAAGTTTATTTATTATAAACAAACTTATCAACTATGTTTAAATTATTGTACTATTTGTAGAAAGGGTAAGTTGTTTGCCAACATACAAAAACAAAGTACATGTATATAGCTTCATCTTTAAATTATTATGTTTTTCACTGTTATATGATAACATTATATTTACCGTATTTATGGTTATAAGATCAATAAACATTTACGGTTTTCAGAGCTATGTTCACTTATATTACCATATATTTATGAGTTTTATATAGTGCGTCTAATGGAACTTTTCCCCCGCTTCACACATCAACCTTATTCTACTACTCACATCAGGCTATTCATACCCTAAGGATATGCAGTCACATACGGCGCGTCTTCCATATGAGATTTTATGAAAAACAGTCACCTTCAAATTCTATTGAGAAATCAATGGAAATGAGATTTGCTTACGCAACATTAATCTCCAGTCGGTCTTCATACCCGCTCGGCCATCATATCTCATAAAAATCATACCTGACATGTTTAGTAACTCCTAGATTTGATTAGCATAATAGTTTATTTTAACATTCTTCAACAAACAATTTAATAGTTATATTTACGTTAGATTCATGGACAATTTAATATACAATATGCAACAATTGTTTTTGGAAGAAAAAAATTGAAATAATAAGATATGAAAAACATTGGAAGATCAATCATAGCTTAATAACCTTTATCTTACAAAATTATTTTACCGCACAAATGTAAAGGAACTGTTTACCACTACCCTCAGACGTCCAAGATTTTCTCTTCAACATAAACAATACAACTATGTTTTAATATATGTTGAAAAGGAGATTATTTATCAAATGTACATGATTTCAATCCAAGTTGTACAGTTATGTGTTAACATATGTTTAAGAAGAGATTATTTGTCAAATGTATATGATTGCATACAAGTTGTACAGTTATGTGTTAATATATGTTTACAAAGAAATTATTTATCAAATGTACACTATATTATCTCAATACAAGTTGTACAGCTATGTGTTAACATATGTTTAAAAAAATATTTGTCAAATGTATATCATTTCAATACAAGTTATACAGTTATCTGTTAACAAATGTTTAAAAAGAGAGTATATGTCAAATGTATATGATATGATTTTAATCCAAGTTGTACAGTTATGTGTTAACATATGTTTAAAAAGAGATTATTTGTCAAATGTATATGATTTCAATACAAGTTATACAGTTATGTTTTAACATATGTTTAAAAAGAGATTATTTATCAAATGTATATCATTCCAATCCAAGTTGTACAGTTATTATGTTTTAACATATGTTTAAAAAGAGATTATTTATCAAATGTATATGATTTCAATCCAAGTTGTACAGTTATGTGTTAACATATGTTTAAAAAGATATTATTTGTCAAATGTATATGATTTCAATCCAAGTTGTACAGTTATGTGTTAACATATGTTTAAAAAGAGATTATCTGTTAAATGCATATGATTTCAATACAAGTTATACAGTTGTGTGTTAAAATATGATTAAAAAGATATTATTTATCAAATGTACACTATATTATCTCAATACAAGCTGTACAGTTATGTGTTAATATATGTTTAAAAAGATATTATTTATCAATGTATATGATTTCAATACAAGTTATACAGTTATGTGTTACAAAATTTTTAAAAAGAGATTATTTGTCAAATTTATATGATTTCAATCTAAGTTGTACAGTTATGTGTTAACATATTTTTAAAAAGAGAATATTTGTCAAATGTATATGATTTCAATACAAGTTATACAGTTATGTGTTAAAATATGTTTAAAAAGAGATTATTTATCATATGTATATGATTTCAATCCAAGTTGTACAGTTATGTGTTAACATGTGTTTAAAAAGAGATTATTTGTCAAACGTATATGATTTCAATCCAAGTTGTACAGTTATGTGTTAGCATATGTTTATAAAGAGATTATCTGTTAAATGTATATGATTTCAATACAAGTTATATAGTTGTGTGTTAAAATATGATTAAAAAGAGATTATTTATCAAATGTACACTATATTATCTCAATACAAGTTGTACAGTTATGTGTTAATATATGTTTAAAAAGATATTATTTATCAATGTATTTGATTTCAATACAAGTTATACAGTTATGTGTTAATATATGATTAAAAAGAGATTATTTGTCAAATGTATATGATTGCAATCCAAGTTGTACAGTTATGTGTTAACATGTGTTTAAAAAGAGATTATTTGTCAAATGTATATGATTTCAATCCAAGTTGTACAGTTATGTGTTAGCATATGTTTAAAAAGAGATTATCTGTTAAATGTATATGATTTCAATACAAGTTATACAGTTAAATGTTAACATATGTTTAAAAAGAGATTATTTATCAATGTATATGATTTCAATACAAGTTATACAGCTATGTGTTTTATAAGTAACATTTGCCAAGTATATATGAGTTCAATACAAGTTGTACAGCTATGTTTTAATATATGTTTAAAAAGAAATATTATTTGTTAAATGTATATGATTTCAACAGAAGTTATTTAGCTATGTATTGATATATATTTAAAAAATGAAACATTTTTCAAATTTATATGATTTTAGTGCAAGTCATATAGCTATGTGTTAATATATATTTAATAATGGTACATTTGTCAAACGTTTATAACCTCAATGTAAGTTATATAGCTATGTGTTAATATATATTTAAGAAAGTGAGCATTTGTTAAATGTATATGATTTCAACACAAGCTATGTTTTAACATATATCTGAAAAGGGAAACATTTGTCAAAATGTATAATATTTCAATAAAAGTGTTTATAGCTATGTATTGATATTTATTTTAGAAAAGGAACATTTGTCAAATGTATATGATTTCAATACAAGTTATACAGCTATGTATCAATACACATTTTAAAAAGGAAGCAGTTGTCAAATGTTTATGGTGTCAATACAATTTATACATCTATGTATTAATATATATTTAAAATGGAAACTCAATATATAGATATATATATATAGTTAAGGCAGGGAAAGTTTTTCAAATGTATATGATACAGTAGGTAGATGAACAATAAATGATTTAGTATTTATTTTTCATTAAACAAAACATGAAACCCAAACACCGTAGTCTCTTTCAATACTTACAACTGCATTGCATAAAAAAAATCAAATTTAAATTGAATTGGTAGTTGTGATCCTTGTTTAAAATTATAGCAAAGTAATCTTGGTGACAATTATCGAAGTATTTAGGGATAAAATAGTATCTTGTAAATAATAGTTGATATAAATTTCATTTTTGCTATGCTGTATAAGATATACATTTACGCGAGCTAGGAAAAAATATTTAATTATCTCTTCTTAGAAATTTCAACATATTTTTTTATGGAAAATTAAATTTTAATGTGCTTTTAACATCAGAATTAATCATAACTCTTTTTCAAAAATTTTGAAAACATGAAACAAACTTATGATGCATTTACCTAAAAGCACATTTGTGTAGTAAAGGGGTCAGGTCTTTAGATTGATATAAGCAATATTTTTTGTTTTTCATAATGAAACCGATTCTATCAATGATTTGAAAATTTGAAATTATTTGTAATTTAATGTTTTGTTAAACTTTAGCAAATTTAAGCAACCTTCATTCAATTCTATTCATTTAATGAAGTAATGGTTTAGAAAGATACACATATCTATTTTAGCCATAATATAAATGCTTGTGTGAAATGATATTTCATCCTTATTATTTTATGGATATAATTATTATTATTATACTTTTATTATCAGTATTATACTTAATTTTATGCTTAGTGTATATTAGTAATAGTATCATTATAATTAGTGTATGCTCATTGATAACACCACTATTCCTTATATAAAATATACTGTAATGATGGTTAATATCATTATTATTAATATTGATATTAAATTACTGTTACCTTTAGTATTGTTATTATCATTTTGTGTATTAACATTCTTGTGAATTACATATGGTCAAAAACTATTTTGAGTTATGTGTTAAATTGAGGAAAGAGCAATGTATAAAAATATGAAAATTTAAATAAATATGAAATAGCACTTGACAAATATCTAACATGTTTGACCTCTTTTATATTATAATGTTGATAAAATTGTATATTTACTTGAAAGAGAATCCTGTTTTAGCTTCATTTTATAATTTTTGCCATTTATCATACAGTGAAAAGAAAATGTTTGCCTAATACTAACATTTATCAATAAATCAGATCATTTCTAAATTGAATTAAAACGTATCTTAAATAAATATTTTGAGACGTCCAAGTATCTAATTTTAAAAACAAGAATCTGTTAAAATGAAGCACTCTATTTAATAAGAATAATTTCCATTTATGTTTGATTTGTGCTAGTATATAAAATACACGAAATTGTAGAGAATTTGCCAAATATCTAATAAAGGAGACATATTTGGGTATAATAACCAATAAAATATAATATCTTCATATTAGATTATAACATGCAACGCGAGATTAATGACTTTTGGACGAAGAAAATAAAATGTAGGGCGTATTTCTTTCGTGTATATTAAAATTTGTTTATCATGTGTGACGTCACTTTTTACAAAAAAAATCCTAGTTTATATTATAATCCATTATTTACTATTGTAATATGTTGATATTGCATTAATTTAAGTTTCATTTTAATGAACAAATAAATAAAAATAATTTAATTATTTTAATTTCCATACATGTTATTCATTATT
Organism: Archaeomysis grebnitzkii; assembly: GCA_031471125.1. NCBI lineage: Eukaryota > Metazoa > Arthropoda > Malacostraca > Mysida > Mysidae > Archaeomysis > Archaeomysis grebnitzkii. The sequence goes on along the minus strand of JARUHE010349152.1, from coordinate 4,686 downwards.
CATTGTTTAGTCAATAGCATTGTGAAATAAAAACCTTTCACATCTCTAAGTCTTTACATAAAAACATAAAGCAATAAACTTGAAAAAAGGTTGTAAAATTAAATGAAAATGTTATACAAAGTTTATGACTAAATAACAAAAATATGAAATTCGTTGAAATTACGATGATAAAGTATCTTTATAAACGAAATAAATTCAACGGCATATTATTAAGTTCAATACCTTATTCTAATTAACTTATGTGCAATTTTGTTAATGTTTCTTTCACCGATTACCTGCTGTAAATTAGAATTGGATAATGTACAAATTGCACTTTTAATTTTGACTTGGCTATGTTTCAGCCAATAGCGGCTCTTCTATGAAAGATACTGGACGCTGATTCGTGGTACGATGGAACATAAAACGTTGCCAGTTAGTTTATATGATGATACTTGAAATATACTATTGAAGTTATTCTTTATTTAATAGATTTCCTTCAATTGTTTACATAAAGCAATGCTCAAAAGTATATAAATAATATTTTATATTTTTGTAAATAAATCATTTACCTTACCTTATTCAAATAGTTTATTTTATAATGCCTTAACTTAATATGATTGAATTGTATCGTGCAAATAATAAGGTTTTGATTAGATAGAGAGCCAGATGTGATGATTTTTTCGCCCTAATGATATAAAAGATATTCTTACTTTAAACATGAATAATTGATTCAATTTATTTATTCATTAATACGAATTGTCGTTTATGTAAAAGGACTAAATAAAAAGGATGATAGTAAAGCATTTCAACCTTATTAAACTATGTTTGAAAAAACAGCTTCAATAAGTGACATCTGATCGTTGTGGTTGTTGTTGTTGATGGTGCTATTGTGACGTTTGATAATGTGTGCGCTCTATCGAAATTGTGAAAAAAAATTTTCAAAATTATAAAAAATAAAGTATTTTACAGAAAGGTTTGTTTGAATTAAAATAAAGAACATAATATTCTACACCGGTGTCACTAAGGATTTTCTTTGTGAAATCAGTATTTACTCATTAAACACATCTTATAAGAAATTTGAAGTTCATGGTTAACCGTAATTTTTGTTTGAAAGTTTAAAGAAAAGTTTATTTAAAACAAATGAACGAACTGGAGATTCTAAGGTAAAATGACTGAGGAACTTTTTTAAAAATAAATTTTTTTTTTGAATAATCGATATTTCAGGAGTGTTAGACTTTGCCAATTTATCATAAAATTCATGGTTAAACAAGCTTTTCATTGGAAAGTTTAGAGAGAATTTAATCGGAAACAAATGAAAGAAGAGTGTTAATATATTTAATATTAATATATATAATTGTATTAAGCAACTATACAAGGTTAGAAACTTCTTAAGTATGCATATACAGCTTTTGATGAGTAGCATTTACTCTTCCTTGTTTTTTGTTAACTAATAGATATCAATGTTTCACATCTTGTATTCAGAAATTATATATATTGATAAACATTTTTATTTTTATTAATTATAATTTGTATAATGAACAATGCTGCCAAGGCATTTGAATAAAACATTTTTCAAAATTTAATTTATTTTTAAACATTTTCCTTTCATTAACAAGCTTTCCACTGTTCTTTTCCACATCTCATTTTCAAGTAAAAACAACATTGTTATCTAAACCAATAACAAAGATTATATTTAATACAAAAAGCTTTATAGAAGCATTCAAACTCAAACAATTGACATTAAAACGATCTCAAACCTAAAACAAATTATAAATTAATTAAATAAGTCATTGAATTGACAAATTAAAATTATGGAATAAAATCTGCCAAATTTAAATACCATGGATTCTCTCAACTTGAAACATTTTAATTCGACATAGTTGTTTTTGGATTGTATTAGTTATCCCTGTGTGATAATATTTCTAATTGGAAAACGAAATGGAAAACGGAATGGAAAACGGATTGAAATTTGGTTACACTTAACATCTCGCATAATGTAGGATACTAGTTTGTTATTCTTAATCTTATAATTTCTTTCAATTCACATAATTTTAATTTTTTAATTCAATGATTGGTTTAATTATCGAGCGTGAGAAAGTAGCGGCGAGGCTCTATATATGGTTTACTTTTCGGAAAATGACAAAAGTGTCGTTGATGTTGATGTTCCATAACAGTTTTTTATTACCTTATTACTGACTTTTGAGCAATGTTTAAAATGAAATATTGGACGATAAATTTTAATTATCATAGGATAAACTTTTTATTTCTAAAATTTAAATTTTCTTGAATAAAAGCTTTTTAATTTGCAAAATTTGACAAACCAACTTTTTTATTTTTTATTTTACAAGAGTATTTATTTAGAACAAAATAAAGAACTATATATTCTAAACAGTTTTTACTAAATAAAAAAAATTCACAACTGTATAGTTTTGAGACAATAACTGTTGTGGTCCAGATCTAGAGCCATATATTTATTCAAAGCGGTATAGAATGCAAGCACTAGGCTACTGAATTGTATTCATTCTAGATGCGAAAACCAATTATTTTAGTCATATATATTTTCCTATCGAATTCAATAGCATTGTATTTAAAAAAATGGAAAAATATATTTTGAAAACATACTTTGTTAGAAATATTTCAACAAACAAAATGATTTAGGTAATAATCAATAAATACCAACGTTCTTCTCTAACGTAGCAAATCCTAGCTACTCTTATGTTTATATAGCCTAACTTAGTAAAACATTTAAGACGTTGTGAAGTTTTCTCTTAATGAAAGTATAAACGTTTTACATGGGTTTTGATAATTATAGCTAATGTTTTGATAAGGTAATTAAGCCGTCATATTGATTGCCATACATATTTTGCTATAATATACATTTTATTGCATTGACGGCTCGTGGATTACTCCTGAGCCCAGTCACTGTCATGATGCAGGCTATAACTTTAAGAAAAATAGAGCAAAGTGTATTTTTTCAAATTTTTGGCTTAATATCATCCTTAAATTAAAAATCTTGAATTCATTGACAAACATGCACAGTTCATACATAAGTATTTTATTAAGGAAAGGAAAAAGTTATTTCACTTGAAATATTTACCCTAGTTAGCAGCAGGGTGCCGTTCTTCAAATATAATTATTTTGATTTAAATTGAAGAAATATTATCTTTGAATGCAAAATGCCTACATTTATTAGGCTACAATTATGATTGACAGCCAGTAACATCAAAATTTATATGGATGCTATTTTGATTGCATTATCCGTCATTAAAACTTAAGTTTTATCATTACCCTGGGGGGTTCCCCTCCCCCATTACTTTTCCGTCAACATATTTCACCTACTGCCATCAAGTGATATGTAATGACTAAAAAAACACCATGGATAATTTTATAATGTTTTTAAAGTTGTTTTAAAATTCCCCAACTAGCATGTTCTCTATAACAGTGTGCCAAAAAAACAAAGATGATCTTGTATTCTCACAGTTTTCTTAACTTGTTAACTTCCTGAAAATTGTTCTCACATAATTTTATTGAAACCTGTGTTATTTTTTATTATTAAAATGTGCACTAGGCCTACTGCACTTGTTTCTAAACATATCTTTATTAATATCCATAATCCACATTGAGAAAAAGATTGTATAGTTTTGTTGTTCATTGCTTAAGAGATAGGGTACTATTATTTTAATAATGCAATTCAAAAACTCCATAAATTGTTTTTCCCCCAAAAAAACTGGGCTAAGTTTATATCATATGAATCATACAAATTCAATTTTGTGAAAACTTATTTGCAGCCTAGGTAATCCTTAGGTAGCATATGTTTCTTCATTTAAGTAACAATGTACTTAGAGGTAATAGTTCATGAAAATCTATTTTCTAATAAGTATACTAAACATTTAATAATGTTTTTAACAGTTAGTTAACTGTTAACATAAAATACAAACATTTAATTATTTAAACAATTGTATTTAAATGTATCGCTTGTTTGATCGATTTTTACTTAGAAAGATTGACCTTATTAGAAAAGACTATTATCATACATACTACAGCTTTACATTTTTCAAAATAATGTCATGGAAGCATCCATTCAATGAAAAAGATCCCGTATGTGGTCTTCGCCAAACCGCTACCAACATTAAATAGAAAACTTTAATTTTGTTTGTAGGAACAAATGTGGTATCATAAATATGCATCTACTGAAGCAACTAAAACAATAGCAACCAAAAAGATAAGAAAAATTAGAATATAATAAAAAAATGAAAATAATAAAATAATAATAAAATAATAAAATAATAAAATAATAAAAATAATAAAAATAATGAAAAACATAATTTGGAAATTTGTAGAAAAATCAAATCTCAGTTTATGGTGACGTAAATAAAATCTGTTCAATTTTTGATTACTTGAATAAATAATAGAGAAAAATTCAGCTTATGAGAAATAAATGTTTATTGTCTTATTTTATTGTTATTATTATTAGTATTATTATTATTGTTATTTTATTATTCAAGTTATCATTCTCTGAAGAACACCTACGGCGTGTCTTTATAGCAGCAACTTATTTGTATCATTTCTAACTTTTCTTTCATAAACTTTATATTCTACAACTTTTATAAAAAGTTCCCCTTCTTTTTTTTTCCTTGGCTCAAATTAATAAAATAAGAAAATAGTGTTAATGATATTTCAACAAAAATTAAATATATAAAATTTATA
>JARUHE010349141.1:0-10139 GCA_031471125.1 Archaeomysis grebnitzkii | reverse complement strand
GTGATAAATAATATCTTGGAACTCCTATAACAATGAATAAAATGTAAACAAGCTTTTAAACAGCAGAGTAAAGGCCAGGGCTTGGGAGTCGGAGTCGGAACATTTTATGGTCCAGAGGAGTCGGAGTCTGAGTCGGTTTCGGTTTTTAAAATTTATCGGAGTCGGAGTCGAAGGTTTATACATCCGACTCCCAAGCCCTGTTTTATATGCACTGTCAAGACATTTCTTTGATTCATTTATTCTATCAATTGACTTGCATGCCAATATAAGATCATCTACATAAACAGCCACTATGAAAATATCATTATCAAAAAGTTTTACATAAATACATGAATCTGCATTACTTTTAATAAAATTTTGACCTATTAGGAAATTATCTAAATTAGTATTAACCTGAAGTAAGCAGCAATGATGAAACGCATGCCGAATATAGAGAGAAATATCCTGGACTTTTACATAAGTTTACTATTAACTATAAAAGTTCTCCACATAATTATAAATCACAATATGATAATGACAATTATCATATTAATATAAACAACAATATCAATTGAATAATACATTCAAGTATAATGAAATATTAAATCAACAAGTAATAGAAAATGATGTTCAAGGTGTAACTTTAATAATCTCTCAATAGTTTTCTCACTTTGGAACACCATTTTTGATTGACATTTGTGGAGATAGAATTTTTTATTAGTTAGTGAATGAATGATCGAGACACATCCGAACAGTTCGGTTCGTGGATTACTAGTTTCTAATTAAGTCTAAATTTTTTTGATAAATTGTCTTTTAGCATAGTGGGTGAAAGTAATAAATAAATTTAACCCTTTAGTTCTATTTCAAAAAATCAATTCAGTGAGTTCTTGAATTGATTGATATTATTTGTCACATTGATAGACAAAACCATATATTATCAAAGTAATAAGTTTATTTTTAGAAATATTGTTAATACAAAAAAGTGAAGATAATGAACCTTGAAACTGCTAAGAAAAAACTCCCAAATATATCCTGTTTACATACATAATTAGCGAATCTTATGAAATAACAGATGAGCTATTGTGATCGCCCTATCATAGTTCTGTAGGCGACATAGGCTGTTTATGGCGTGTACACTCTTCAATATTGATTTGAAGCTTTACAACAAAGTTTGTTTAATAAAAATTGCTTGTATGGGCGTTCTGACCAATATGCACTAACTATTTTTCAATTTAATTGAAAATTTTAGATTTTAATGAAAAAACATTTTTTTTACTTGGAAAATTTTCTTGGTTAAACGTTTTTACCAAGCTATGTTTTTAGTTTATTTGAAGCTCTACAACGGTTTGCTTAACATCATTTGTTTATATGGACATTCTGACCAATATGCAGGAAATATTTTTCAATTTAACTGAAAATTTTTGATTTTAATGAAAAATGGATATTTTTTTTACTTCTAAAATTTTCTTGGTTAAACCTTTTCACCAAGCTTCTTTTTGAGTTTATTTGAAGCTCTACAACAAAGTTTGCTAAACATCAGTTGTTTGTATGGATATTTTTACCAATATGCACTATCATTTTTTTGATTTTATTATTTTTTTTTGTTATGAAAAGTTTTTTTTCCAACTCCGAAAATATTCTTCGTTAAACCTTTTTACCAAGCTCATTTTTCAGTTTATTTGAAGCTCTACAACAACATTTTCTGTAAAACTAGAATTTATTGAAATAACTTTTATTTTCTTTAACTGTTTTAATACATGACAATCAGGTTAGGTTACAAAAACCAAATCATCAATAAACATGTTAAAGACCCTTATGACAACACACTGGGGGAAAACCAAAGAAATCATTCTCACCACATACAAAACAATAACCAGAACTATAATAGAATACGCAAACTACAAACATCAACAGACTACAGACAACACAAAACACTGTAATCAGAACCGCCACAGGATGTACACTTGACACCAACATACAACACTTACATGAAGAAACAAAAATACTCCCCACCCAGACACACTTACAACTACACGCATCCCAACTAAGACAAACAGCACAACACCCAAACCATCCACTAAACCATCTCGCACAACAACGAAATAATCCCAGACAGATGAAGCAAACAATATTTCAAAACAACAATAACTACACCAACAGAGACACCATACCTGAACATCCCACTTACCAAACAATTAAACAAAACAAGAAACTTATACACACTCACATAGTAGCAAACCACACCAACAACAGACAACCCAACAAGGTATTAAACAGAACAGCTCCAGATATAAACAACACTGAAGAAATTCTACCTCACAACATGTGCAGAACACTGGCACAACTCTGAATAAATAAATCCCCACATCTACTTGAATAACTACACAAAATAGCCTCTGACTCACACCCATCACGCAATTGCCCATTGTGCCAACAACATACACACAACACCACACACCTGTTCGCATGCCCGCATGTGTGGACAGACCCGGTGGGAGCGGCAGGGCTACTAGGCCGATGGTCCGACCTGCTGGGGTGGGGGCTGGACCCGCCGATGTGCGGACTCCATCCTCTATGTGGAGGACGGAGGGGGGTCGACAAAACAACAACAATCAGGTTAGGTTGTGTTTGGTGAGTTCCTATAGTGTCTATTGTTTATATTGTACTAACTGGAAGAATAAAATGTTTCAATGGCATCTATTTTTGCCGGCAGCAAGACAGAAATTCCAACGATTGTCGTACATTGTCTACTATGTACAAATGATCTCCACCTTCCCTGTGTTTAATAATAATTCATAAACTACTGGTTGTTTTTATTCAGATGAGCTTTGGTGTGTGACCTGTCATAGCCGTTTCTGATTAAAACATCCCTACCTATGTTATAATTAATTTGCCCATTTTCTGTGCCTGTGAGCAGTTTAAACTGATCGATGTGCTTGAAAAGTTGTTTCGGTGGAGCATAGGAGTTTTTATTACTTTAAATTTAAAACTTAAATTTTGGGGTTCTTCAAAAACAGGGGTGCTTTACTATGAAATTTGGGTTGTTTGAATACACACCCAAAAAGGACAGTTTATGACACCCTGTCATTGCCTCCATCGCCAAATAACTTGGAAGATTGTCTTTGACGTCAAATATTCATGAATATGGATTTTAGAGATGTGCTATTGCTATTGAGGAATAAATAGTTAGGTACTTACTCTTTATCGGAAAAAATATTTTTGGCAATGGAGAAGATTGTTAAATTGTGGTTTGGAAATGGAGTAAATTTTTGAAAAATGTGTGGTGACAGGCAATTGAAACTTTATTTAACAATCTTGGCGACCATTGGACATAGTTTTCACACAGTTTTATGTATAATGTATGTGTAAATGTATATAGGTTTGTAGTTTCTATTTCAATTGGTTATGCCCTTTAAATTTGTTTAATTTTATTCATACTTTGTAGGTAAATTTATTTAAAAAATAATTATTTTTCAGGTTGATTTAACTTGAAATCATGGTTGTCCCAGACTATATTGCCTGTAATTGGGTTACGGAGGGCACGGCCAACCTGCGATTCACAAACAAAAAAAGTTTTGAGAAGTTCATGAAGACCAATGAAGATGCACAGGATTCACACTCCGTCAAAACGACCACATCAAAAACTATTGTGCTGTCAGTATTAAATCTTGTTTGAAAATTTCTTATTTGTCTATATACTTTCTTTTTTCGAGCATGCATATCAACGCCCTACACATGGACAACATTTCAGATGTCAGTGGCAGTATTAGATGATGACTTATTTTATCTATATTATAAATTTGAGAAAATTAGTTTTAGATATTTTTTTCAATGTTTGTTTGGTTTGTTTTAATCAAGTTTACATAGTCTTTGAAGTGAATTTTTTGTTATATGATACTTCCCATATATGGTTTCCACATGCTCCATAGGAATTACTATTGGGCTGGCCATGGAAGTTTAAAGTATTGGCCTGTTGTAATCCCCCTTTTTCAGTGACATTTCTGATATGGGGACTTCTTATATTGACTTGATTTATGCATCAATTTTTTTCTATTGAACTATTTTTTTTGTTTTAGTATAAATATTTTGTTGATTTCCATTGAAGTATTTTGTTTTAATTTAAATATTTTCTTTCATTCATTTCATGTATATGATTAATTCTACTATTTTCAAATACTTGAAGAGTTTGATAACTTTTCTTTCTATTGCTTACTAGCTCTGCCAAGAGTTACAAGAAACCTCATTTAGTTGATAAACATTTACATGTAGCCTATGTATACTCAATGAAAGTTTTTTTTCAATCTGTTGTACTTCGTAATTGTGCCTGTTAGAGGAATGTTGATGTTTTTCCCTTGTTTTTGGTGAAACTCCCATCATATTAATTTGTATTTTCAGTGAATACATAATGAAGCCGAAGGATATTCTTAAGCAGACTTTGATAGATCGTGTAGGAGAAGATGTGACAAGCATCGTAAACTTTGAACAGCAATATCTAGAGAGTATACAAGAGATGGATTATTGGCTTGTAAGGGCAGAAAGTCAAGACGAAGTTATGATAAATAATAAACCAGTCGATTGTCTTAAGGTGAGCCAATATCTTATGTAAGAACCCTCTAGTTTGAGTTGGGTGTTGATGGTGGGCTATCTTTTGCAAAGCTATATTCACTGTCCAATGTTTCAACTCCACCACTCTTACAAGCTCCAACCAAATATTGCTTAATTTCACAAACAACTGAAATGGCAACTCCTATTTAGCATAGGGGCAAAGTTTCTTTTCATTGCTAAAATGCCTTCTTTCATTAGTTGAATGTGAATAGTCAACCAAGATTTTCCAATTTAGTTCACCCCTGAAATATTTTTACCACTACTTGAAGTTATTCAATGACAGCCTCAATTCTTGATGTTTATCGAGTAATATTACAGATACTGGTCTCCACTAAGAGATTGAATATCTAGTATACAAAAATGGTATAAGATGAGTTTTAGATTAACCACTTCCACACGATGACAATGTGCGTTAATCATGAGTGTTTGTCATGGCAAAATGTTGTAATCCGTTCTGGCTTATATGGTTTTATGAGATAACAGATTGTTCTGTGTATCAGAGATATCAACCAATCACAGAAAATGTGGGCAGAGGTTATGTTCCAGTATTTTTATTGAAAGGTGCTTTTGTTTGGTGTTATGTCGGTGGTCATGGAACTGTATTTAGAGGTGGTTCCATAGTGCAATTGTGGCCTTACTTTGTTTACTGTTATTAGGGTATCCATCCTATGGATACCCTATTATAATAGACATGCGTGGGTCAGTCCTTCGTCGTCTGCGATGTCTCGCATTCATAGTTTAGGTGAAGACAAATTATAAAAATTCTATATGTATATTAAATTTTCTTTAAAAAAATTATGTTTTATAGCTTAAATTACCTTAAAAAATATTTCACTGTTTTTATAAGAGGTGAAGACAAGTTTTATCTATTTTTTAATTTACAATTTTTTCTTGAATAATAAATTTGCCTAAAAAAAAGTTTTTCATTTTTTATTTCATAGTTTTTTTTTTATTGAAAAAAATTAATAGATAATGAGCTGAATGAGAACTTTGCTTAAATAAAAAATATTCTATGCATTATGTTTATAAGAAAAATTATGTTTTATAGCAATGATCAACATAGAATATATTTCACTATTTTTATAAGAGGTGAAAGCGAATGTTAAAGTTTTTTTTTAGTTTTTAAAGTGATAACTTGTTGAGCTTGCAAATAATTTCTGAAGAACTTGACTTATCTTGCAAATGAAACTTATTATAATTTCTTAAAAATTCAATGTATCTGTCATCTAGGTTTTTGTCTTTTACTGAAACCATTTGTTACATCTGGTTGATTGGATGCCCTATTATATAAAAAAAAAATTAAATGAAGTTACTGAATGATTGCTAGTTGTTTGAACTGTTTGGTTCTTGGATTGTTAGTTCTATGTAGCTACTGAATAGCTGTGACCCCATGAAAATGCGTATGGTTGTGTTCAGAAATAGATAAACATTTTGTTTATAAATATCATTCCTGTGGTTGCTTCTAATTTGATAACTTGATAACCTGTTTTGAATATTTGATCTTTAAAATTGCAAAGTTTTATATTTAAAACTATTTTGTTATACTTGATTCTAAATCTTTATTTTGTTTCAGAAATTTGGGCAACCAATTGGACTGAGCCTCCGACAATATAGCTATTGGATATATCTCTGTTATAATGTGTTTCCTGACTATTTCTACTTTTCATGGATTGAAAAATTCCCTTTCCTCACAGAGTTAGACTCTTTGGAACGTTATAGAAGGGTCTGCGAACAGTTTCCTCAAGTTAAAAAGTTTGTTAAGATGAATTTGTTTAATGTGGATATTGGGTTTGTGTTTCTTCAACACAGAAGTATGTATGAAGAGCAGTTCAAAAATGAAACTCTTACATTTGAGGAGCGTGATGATTTGCAAGATCTAATGAACATTGTTTATAGAAAACTTTGCGTACAACGATATTGGACATATCTTTGCTTCTTTATAGTGTGCCGTGGTGTTCCAGTGACGCCTACAATCAAAGCGTATTTCAAATCATTTGGATATTCTTTTGAAGAAATTTATCAGGACATTGTGGGAAATAAAGCTCATGATTCGATAGCAAAAGAAGTGGCACAATTGAAGAAAGAAACAGATGAACTACAAAATAGATTTCTTAATGGACATAGTAACCCAATGTTAAAAGTAATAGATGATAACTATGGGCCTAACTATGACGATAGTTCAAATCTCACCAACTCTACCCGCTCTGAAATAAGATTCAATTCAGATTCCTGCAGTGATTTGGATACTTCATTGGGTATGGATACAAATATTCTGGATTTGTCCGATGAAACCGAAGATAAATCGCCAAAGATCTGTGGCATGTTTGCTGAAATAGCAGATCTAGGTGGTCATGTTTGTGTAGATAAGCATGCAATGGTTGAGATGGAAAATAAATTCACAACTGGCTTGCAAGAATGTGAGAATGGTTATGTTGAAGGTCAAATTGAGTCAATAGATGAAAATAAAGTAAAAAAAGAGGTTCACACAACCCAATTGGGAAGACCCAATAGTGTCCAAACTGAAGAGGTTTCTGAAGAATCAGTCATTACTGTAAATGCAGACTCACCAATTGAACTTTTAGATAATTTCATTGATTTATATAATCAACCAACAGCCAAGGAGGAGGATTTTGAAATACTTAGTACGTGTAGTGGAAATAAGGAAAATTTATTGAAAACATACAACAAAAACAATTCTGATTTAATTAAAGCAAAGTCTTTTAAAGTTTTTAAAGAAAGTCTAAGTATCTCCCGTTCTGATATGGATGAAGAGAAAGACCGCACAACTTTTTTGAAGGCTAGTAAGAATGATAAAGAAACTGAGGAAAACCTTGCAAGAAAAGTGAAAATTCAATTGGATAAACATTCTACAATTGAAAGTGAATATGTGGAAACTCCTAAAGAAAGCGGAAGTGATTCTCCATCGGTTCAAAATGAGAAGAAAGAATTGGAAGCGGGAAAAGCTATATCAAACCTTCCCATTGATGAAACCAATATAGATAAAGAAGAAAATGATAAAAATGAAGCAGAAAATCCAATGGAAAAAAAATGTGTGAATGAATTCAAAGAAAGCAATTCTAATGATGAAGAAATTAGGCAAAGCAAAAGTTTGTCGAGTGACATTGATGAACATATTATTGAAACTGAAGCTGGATTTTTCCTAGATAATAGACCAATCCGCAATTGCATAGAATATTTGGCTGAGAAAAAAAGATGGAAAAAACTAAAAAGAAAAGGAAATAATTTTAGAGATGCAAGTATGTATGATTTTTCATCTGCAAAACATTTGATTGATGAAGGGGAAAAGTTCAATTTTACTAGGCATAAAAAGGTAGATCATGGTCCTATGGCAACAGCTAATGAGCATGTACTAATTAGTTCTAAAAGAGTTTTAGATTATGATCATTTATTGAAGTATAAAAGTGACAATGCTTGTAAGAAATCTAAGGTGTCCAATAAATCTGGTAATACCGAACATGAGGAAAGTAAATCCTTGTGTACTTCATCCTCCGTATCTTGTAAAGAGGGTGAGATGCCAAGGTTGATTCAACCTAATGAGTCTTCTCAAATTAGGAGATATGCATCTAGTGTTATCTTTTTTGTGCCAAACTATGTTGTTAAACCTGTATTTAGTTTCATATCTAGCATCATTAACCGTATTCTGAATCTGGCAAGGTGGTTTTATGTTCCAAAAGAAGAAAGTAAAAAACTTGCCTCTAGAATGGAAAGCAAAGTAAGAGGTCTTGAAATGAAGTATTTCCAATTTTTCTCCAGAATTTCTGAAAAAGACTTCAATTTTTCACCCAACTTTGATGATAAATATTTGTTTAAGTTTCAAGTGAAAAATAGTTCGGTAAGAGGATTCACAGAATATTATAAGATCAACCTTACTGCTGAAGAAGAAGAAGAGTCTGATTACTATGAAGATGATGTGGATGAAAATTCTTGTGATGCCGAGGTATCATTCATAAACAGTTTGGTGAATACCAGAATAGTTTTTGATGATGAAGGTAATCCAATTGAAGAACCAATCCAAAATGATGAAAGTTCCGAGCTTGCCGAAAATGAAGATAAAGAAAGTTATTTGGAATATTTTGATCAAATTGAGCTACCAGAATTTAAAAAAGCGAGGCGTAAATGTGTAGCATTAGACTACAACTACAATCAACCCAATGATGAGTGCAATGAACCTCCTGAAGGATTTCCTAAACATTTGCTTAAATATTGGATTCAACGTCATCGGCTGTTTTTGAAGTTTGACCATGGAATCCAATTGGATGATGAATCTTGGTTTTCTGTGACGCCAGAAATGATTGCAGCTCATCATGCAATGAGATGTAAAGTTAAATTCATCATGGATGCTTTTTGTGGAGCTGGTGGAACTGCAATTCAACTAGCAATGACTTGCGATAAGGTTATCGCATTCGATATTGATGGAGAAAAGCTGAAGATGGCTCGTCACAATGCCAAAATTTATGGAGTCGAAGACAAAATAGAATTCATCAAGGGTGACTATTTCAAACTTGGAGTAAACTACAAGAATGTTGATGCCGTTCTTCTATCACCTCCATGGGGAGGTGTGCAATATTCTGTAAATGCTACTTATGATGTGATGAAGTTGAATGGAATGATGAATGCCAGAGAATTAATGGCATACACAAGGAAAATCACCAAAAACATAGCATTGTTTCTCCCACGAAATAGCAACTATCAACAGATCATATCTTTAGCTGAAGAAAATTCGACTGTTGATATCGAAACTAACCATTATGGTTATAAACTTAAAGCTCTTACTGCATATTATGGTGAATTGGCAACATATGAGGGTTGATTGTTTTCGTCTATTTATGGAAGTTGATTACTGAAATTTTATGAATTTAACTTGAAAGTTTGATCTCTGATTAGTATTATTGAATTTATTTTTTTACATTTTTCACTTTGTTTAAGAAAATTGAATAAATTTATATTTACTTTTTTTTTATTTTCTTGTGTATTTTGTAAACTAGTAAGGTGAACTAAATTTGTATATAAAGAACATGGATTTGTTATGCTATTCATAGAAGGGCCGAGACTAGTATGCGTGTAGTGAAATTGTGGTCTTACTATGTACGAAGATCCTTCTTCAAACTTAAGATGTGCTATAAACCTTATCCTGAAATGTCCTCATAATTCTGTGGTTTTCTTGAATTCGGAATTTTCAAGAAAATTGAAATTTTACAATTTGAAAAGAATAGTTTTTAAAAAATGAGATTTTTCTAATAACCAAACTTTATAAATAAGTTCTATCAAAAATATTTTTTGTTAAACATTGCGAAGTACAAATGTCCTTGATTTCACATTTTATACATATTAACAATGAAATAAAATAAAAGCATGATCTACTACTGCAAAATTTGAAAAATCGTCCCATATAAATTTGACAGTTGAACATGTTTTTATAAAGTAAAAAACATTGGTGCCTACTGCCTTTAGGGAAAGATTTTTATCGAGCGTTCCGTTAGGAAAAAGCTCTATATAGGTTTTAATTTTCCGTCGTCGTCGTCTGCACATGAAAA
>JARUHE010349130.1:0-10139 GCA_031471125.1 Archaeomysis grebnitzkii | reverse complement strand
TAGCGAGATACCATTTCCACAATTAATAATGCTTTCAATAGATGAAATTTTACATATTAATTATAAATTTGAATTTTTTAGTGATTTAAAAAATGGAAAACTCTTATGGTAACTAAAACTAATGTGACTGTTTATGTTGGCATTATCTTAAAAAGTATAGCTTTTATCAAAAAATATATATGAATAAAATATTCTTAGAATTGTATATTACATATAATATATAAAAATCATAATTATCGGATAAAAAACAAAAATGTTTAAAAATGGCCGGACGCGTACCTTTAAGCCGCACTCAAAAAACGCGTGCACAACGTAAAAAAGGTTACCCAAGTTTTTTTTTTACTTACTTATACCTACTAAACCAATTCTAGTTGGTTTCATCCGTCCACATTGACTTTCCTGCGAAGGTACTATTAAGTGAAAGTCTCATTAGTTCTTGCATTCTGGTTCAGTTAAGGATTTACATTTTTAATGTAGTTTTATGGAGTAATCTGGAATTTTGAATGAAATAATTATCTTTCAACATATTTTGTCTACAAACTTGAAAACTAAATTTCCAATCTTAGCATTTTAACTTTGGAAAATTGAAGTATGTAAACATGGACATTAATCATCCGAATTTGAATATCTTTATTAATGTAAGCAAGTTATCTGGCAAAAAATGTTTTGCTTCATAGAAAAACACACGTGTTGATTCTGTATGTATGATAAATACAGCTTCTACCTTGGTTGACATACGAAGATTTAAAACTGAATAAGAAATGCATCTTGTAACTCTTGTACGATAAATAAACCACAATTACCGTGAAGCCAATAGTGCAACAGTTAGCTAAGCATTGACTGTTCAATGTTGAGGTGTTCATAATTTTTATTCAGTCACAGCCTTAATTCGTTTACATATTTCCTCTCAACTTTTTGTAGGATTAATATTAATTGAAATAATAGGTTTGCAATACGCTGTTTAGAGACCACTTGGTAAGTTTTTTTTTTAACTTTTATTGCACAGATTTTTTTATATTTAGTAATAATGTTGCTTCTATAACTTCTATTTGGTCACAGCTTTAATTTATTTTACGCATTTCCTCGTACTTGTTAATCATTGCAGTTCGTTTAATCTCAACTTGAATCTTCATCCGCTTTTATTAGGGTGAAGGTTTATTTAAAAGGTCCTCAAACATATTTTGGTTATATTTATTCCAATAACATTTATGCAGGCCCATCAAGTGTTCAGTTTTACACTTAAAGGAGGAAAATCAACACAACCAAACTTATATTTTATTGAGAAAACAATCAGCTTTTCAACTTTTGTACAAAAATAAATAAAATTTTATCATTTGTTTAAATTTTGTTAAATAATATATGTTCATTAGAATTTTAAAATCAAACTACTATCGAATTGTTATTTAGGTTTGCAAATATATTTTACATAAACACTTTAAGAAATCAATTTACGTTTATTTTTTACAAACATTAACACATTCAAACTTGTAGGATTCAATATGTGTAGAAATACAAACTGTATCATCAATAAAGAGTATTTAAAACCAAATGCTTAACTACTTTTGAATTTAGAAAATGTTAACTAGAATGTTTCGGTCGCACAAAATTTATTGTATATATTTTAAATTAAAATGATGTGTATTTATTTTCATCTGAAAACAATTAATGCACCAAGGTTCTGAGTTATTAAGAATAATAAAAAAGTGGCAAACTAGAATATTTGTAAATTATCACACAGTTTGACCAGCAATCTAAAGAAAAAACACATCATTTTTCTTTTTTTCAAGTTAATGTTAATTAGCGTTCCAAAATTACTTTACAAAACAAAAGTTACATTTTGAAATTTATTTAATATGTCCATGTATGTTTTAATATTGTATACAAACATTTCAGCTAGGTATTTATATTAAGGACAGTTTCCACAAACAAAAAACAATTACCAACATAACCCAAATTAAAAATTTCAAAACCCTATAAAATTAGAATTATATGGTTTAAAGTAATTCTATTACATCAACACATGACCTAACAAATTATTTTTGAAATTTCAAATAAAATTAAAAATTCAATAATTTTAAAAGTATTTCTTATTGCTAAAGTTTTTCATTCAGTAGATAATAAAATTTCTGCAGGAATAAATGTCTGGAAAATATTGGGCTGCAATTCTATTTGTACACAATTGATATGAAAAATATAACTTTGAATGTAATTATGTTAAACTAATTATCATAATTAATGTAATTGAAAATAAATGTTCGTTTTCATTGCATGTTTTTAGAGCAAAACTCTTTTAAGAAATCTTCAACTAAAATAGACACTTGTTTGGCGGTTTTGCCAAGTATAAAAGATTCGTGGGTGCCTGGCACTTCTTCGATGCGCAGAACTTTGCCCGTCACCTGGAATGATTTTGTATTGAATCAGTGTTATTATACCAGTTAAGAAGTGATCGAGTCTTACTTCACTTCCTTACTAGTCGCTCCAAGCTTTCACTCTTTGGAAGAAACAAATAGAGCTCAGCAACTAATATCGGCTGCCCAGAGAAAGAGGTTGATGTCGGCAGAGTAGTAAGTTTGTGTTGAACAGAGTTACTCTTTCCAAATGTGCTTTTACAAGGGGGGCATATTTTTAGGTTTAGAAATGCTGAATTATTGGGATAATTGAGGAGGAGAGGTTGTTCAAAATGTGCGAGTAATCCCTATAATGTTTAAATAACCTTTCATCGGAAATATTTGTGTTTTAACTATAGACTTTATGTGGGGAATATTTCGTTGCAACAGAGTGCTAGAATTTGTAGTGTAATTCAAGTTTGTAGGCGAATATAGGCGCTCGGCTAAGCTTGCTAGCATATTGTTGTTCGAACAAACTGTATTTTACACTAATGTTTCTTTGTTATGTCCAAATGTTATGCCTGTCAAAGTGTTTACAGGACTTAGCTTACAGGTTGTTTTCAGTTTAACACAAGTACGTGTCTATTTTCAGGAAAAAGGATTGATTGATTGATTGATTGATTATATAAATAAACGGGCCAATGCCCAGCGCTGCACCCAGAGGGTATTCAGCACTTGCAAACAACAATAGTTCATCTAAGTAAAATAAAAAGGATTAAAACAGTGCCAATCAAAGCCGATAAAATAGTCCAGTGGACTTTAAAAACTCAACCAAAGCATGAATCGGAGTATCATCATTTAAAATCCCCGCCAGAGTAAGCCTGGCCAGGCCAAGACGCACTCTCTCACCAATTTTCCCCCCATTCAGGAAAAAGGAGTTATCAATAACTAACCCACAAACCGAACAGTTCAATGCCTCGCGACCATCCATTCAGTAACCTTAAAAAATTACAAAAAAGGTTTCTATATCTAAGAAAAAATATTTAAAGCAAAACTCATCTTAGAGACTGCATATATACTTAGATGCATAAATAAAACAAAAAAATTATCAAAAATGTTTTCAGTGTCAGAAAACTGACCGAAATCAAAAGTTCACCTCAGAGACTAATTATGTAAGCCTATTGGTAAATAAATCAAAACAAAATATAATAAAAATATAAAATAAATGGTTAAGTTAATTTATTTAAAAAAAGCTAGAAAGTAATAAACGGAAATAAAAAAAATCAATTAATAGATTAAAACCAACAATAATCAACCATATACGAAATGAAATTTTAAAAGTATATATATACAAACATTCAAGTCTTTGTCTAACACCAACGGCGAGGACGACAACGACATCTGAAGTGTTGTACGTACGTATAGCTTCGATATGCACGTTCGACAAAAAATGTTTAATATAAACTAGAGTTCACAGAAAAAAATGAATCAAGTTTTTTCCATGAAAAATCCAAATCATATTTCACTGCATAGAATTTACCTTTTCAAGCCCATAATCGGATCCAACTGTTTGCGTTCGAGGGTTGTCTTTGGCTTTTATCAACAATGTTGGTGTGGTGATGTTGGATTGGTTTGGGTTGTGCTCCACGCCTGCTTCCAGTCTCTTGTAAAACACTTCGGCAGCATCCTTTACCTACAGATACAATTTAATTATTTTCAAACTCAGAACAAATAAATTATAGTTTAAAATTATCTTTAAAAATATTGATTAAAAATTGAATTCGCCAAAAGAATTATTTTTAATTAGTAAATATACAAATACAGAAATGAAAAACTCACATCTGATATTCTGAAATCATCCATATTGTTTAACTTTTGAAAGTGAGAATTCAAGACTAGCGAAACATGTTCCAGTCGGTCATTCCAATTGGCTAAGGCGAGAAGGTCAGTCTTCAGTTTGCTGACTGGTATAGGGGCAATCTGCAGAGTGAAGAGCACCAAGGCTTCCACCTCGCCAAGGACTCTTTCTTCCTTATGTCCCTTCTGGTGCTGCAGAGACAGCTTCTCTATGTAGTCGTGGATGATGGCCGAGAAGTAGCAATGCGATCCATCGAGCAGCACTAACGACATGGGTGGCTTGCCTTCCTCCTCTAGCTGACGGGCGATCTCGAAAGCTATGCATCCGCCGAACGAGTATCCTCCGATGCTAAATGCAGATCCTTTGGTGATCGAAGTTATTTCCTGAAATCACAGATTTCAGATCACATAATTCATTGCACGATACACTAGATTTAAATGCAAATGTACATAAAGTAGAAATAAACTCAATTACAGTAGGATGAAAAGGTTTATTTTATGTAGTTTACGTTTATAGTTGTCGAGCTGTGCGGTCTTTATATATGAAATATAAAAAGTCTTGCAAATGTATTTTATGAAAGTAAATTGGAAGAAGTAACAAAATGAAAGTTCCATCAACACTGCCTCCAATTTTCCTATGGGTTAAGTTCTATATTTTTAATAAAATATCCTTTTGATTTCTTGTTGGAACTTGTGTTTTTAACTTAATGTTCACATATGGTGAAACCCTACCAGTCAACATCAACTATTTCTTCAAACTTAAATCTATTCTCAACTCTAAATCCAACATTTCTGCATACATTCTGAACTTCTTTTCGCCTGTAATAAAGAACTATTGAGCTTATGTACGAGCTATACTTACATTTTTAAGATGGGTTGATAGTTCTACAATACTTTTGTTTGGCAAATGTGATGGATACTGTATGCCATACACAGGCATGTCTAGTGGAGACATAGATGCTAGTAGGGGTCCACAATTGCCTAGAATTGGAGATGCAACGAAAAATGGAGCTAACTTATTGTTTCCGTTGTTCAGTGGCACAATGGTGCGATCTGGTAGCAAAGGCACTGAACCCAAAATGGTCGGAATATGATCTGTTGTTGGCATCACATCAGCGTTTTGTTCATCTGTATTTTGAAATGGAAAAATTATGGTTTTGTTCTTAAAACAAATAAAGTTTTAAAATAAAGATTTATTAATTTTTAAAATTATGGGTTTATTATTTTTTCTAATTAAACGAGGTCGTTATGAAGTCGTTTTACATCTTCTGCAGACCAGTTCATACCGATAGTTTATAAAATTCAAAACCGAGGAGCTTTAATCTTGAAGGCGACTAAATTAAGTATCAAAATAATCTGAAAAACTACTTCAAACAATGGAAAAACATTTCATAGAATTTATTTCATACACATTTACCTTTTGTATTTTTCAGTTCTTCCGAAGAGTTGGATTGCATTTCTTTGATAGACTTAAATGTCAAGTTTCGCACTTCTGTTGCGTTCAATACGAGGTCCAATTCTCGCTCAATGACTTGCGTAACCTCAACACTCATTAAGGAGTCCAAACCCAAGTCACCTAACGTTATGTTTTCTGGGACGTTTCGCATGTCTTTAATACCTATGAAGAGAATTTAAAATAAATGTCCATCATAATTATTAAGTTATGTTAAAAGTATTTGTCAACTAAAAACTATTATAAAAGTATACCTAAAATGTTAGCAACAGCTTTGTCCAAAGAAACGGAACTGGTAGATGTCTCGAATGTTCTACTCTCGACTAAGCAAAGAGAAGACATAACTGGTGAGGTTCCACTGATGATGCTGTCCAAACATTCCATAACAGACCTTACTGATTGAGGAGTTGTTCCACCGACCTAATAGTTCAAAAAAGTTATCATTAAACATAAATACCGAAAAGAATATTTGGTTAAGTTTTAAAAATATGAACCAAAAATAAATTAAAATCTTATTTACTTCAACGTCTCCTAATGTATCTGCCAGCACCCCCACATCTGCAATTCCACCCCATTGAATAGCAACACCAGGGTATCCATTTTTAACTCTATTTTCGGCAACTTGTTCACAAACTCTGTTTGCCCATCCATAGTTACTTTGACCTGAAGAAATGAAAAAAATTGTAAATCTATTAAACAAGGTTATATATAGAAATAAGCATTTGAGAATTATTTGCATTTACAAAATAAGTTTATTACCTGCATTTCCTCTTCCACTGGCTACACTCGAAAATGCCACCCAATACCTTAAGTTAGGACAGAGCTCTCTAGAGGCAACATCTAAAGCAATCGCCCCTCCTGCCTTCACCAAGCATACATTTTTAAATTTAGTCTCGTTTTGGTTTTCAAGTAATGAATCTTCCAACACCTATGAAACAATTTTATGGTTAAATTGATAAAACAATGCTGGACAGTCAATTCGTCAAGGATATCCTGTTCATCATAACAATTTTAAGCACTTAATACAGTTAAGTTGTAACATTTAGAGAACATTAGGTTAGTTTAGGCTCTGCATATGAACCAACGCTACAAAAAAAGATAAACATGTTCATACCATTGCTAAATGGAATATTCCTCCTACATGTAGATCTGCACTTGCTTCAGATAGTAATAATTTTGCGTTTTCAATGGTAGATGCATCTTTTTTCAAAATTTTGATACTAGCTCCTTTGGATCTCCACCTTTGAATGCACAACCTCTGTAAAAGTAGACAGCAAATTAACTAAAATAAAAAATAAACATTACAACCTGAAAACTAAAATAAATTTTCCAAGGTTCATCCATATAATTCTAATGCAAGAACTACAATACATACTTCAGATAGGTTTAAGGTAGGTTTCCTTGCAATATATTCTTCAACTTGAATATTTAACAAATTTTGATGGAAGAATGCACTAATCTATACATTAACCTTGGTATCTCTCTGTATATAAGATTTTGTTTTCTTATAAAATCTAGTATGTTTAAACAATTGTTGGTAATGCAGATACATTTACAAACAGTAAAGAAATATATTGGATAATTTTAGTCGTAGCGTTGTTTGCTTCTTTATTTTTCTGATGTTGGCTGAAACTGATGCCACTGCACAGTGTTGGGAAATCCCAAAAAAGTGGCCAAAAAGCAAAATTCGATTTTTTAACTATGCATTAATTATTGTTTTTTTTAGATTTACAACAGTTTATTCTATGACAAAGGTATACTAATTTTGACATTAAGTTGGTATACCTAATAGTTTGACCTGCAGAAAGATACTTGTTTCACCAAGTTTCAATGTAACTATACCAACAACACCGAGTCAGTTGTGTAAGTGATGCGATTATAGTCAATTATCTTCACTCGATTTGTATGGAATTTTTACAGTGCAACGGCGATGCTATCAGAAGTAAATGGTAAGTTTTGTATAATTTTTATATTTGTATTTCTTTTATTTTGAATTAATGTTCAATTAAATGTAAAAACACCATATTCAAACATTAATAATATAGAATATAAAAAAAATGTTCATATCCACTTGATGATATATGATTTTACAAGTGAATACTTGCTAAAACATGTTAAGAAAAGTATTATGAAAATTTTAACTGCTCGAATTTGCTCATTTTTTCATATTAGCCTTTTTAGTTTTTAATACAATTGAAATAATGACCCTCTAAAATGAGTCAGATCAACAAAATACGTTAGAGTATATTTTTGTCATTTCGCTCCACGATAATGATGTAGCAATGTAATTTTTTCAGAGGGAATGCACAAAGCGATTCTCCTCAGCCACATGCAGCCAGTTTTTAATATTCTTTATAGTTTTTTTTATATTAATTTTTACCCACACCCTTATTTTTATTTTTAGGGGGGAAGAAGTGGTCTAATCAAAAAATATCACGACATATAAAAGGTCGGGCATCAAAAGACCCTTCATATACTGCAAACCGTATGAAAATAAACCCCAGGATAACACAATAATTGCACAAATACCCTGTCAAAATTTTGGATTTTAAAGACCACCTGTTGAAATTTGTCCTTTTTGGCACCGTTTTTTGGACATAACTCTTTCAACTAAACATTGGATTGAGTCATGCAATACATAGAAAGAACCACCTTAAAAATGTGCACGGTATGGTATATTGATAGCCATCTATCTTTATTAAATAATAAAAATATTTTTATAAATGTTAATATCGTAAAACAATTTTTATTTTTCAAAAATCACCCTACAACTTTTTCATTAAGAAATTTAGAGAAAAAAGTGTGGAAAATTTAAATTTGAGTCGGGAGTGTGCTCTCAAATCCAAGGAATTTTGTTTTAGTAAAAAGTGATGCTTTCAAAGTTCTGACTTTGAAAAAAACATCCCCTTTTGGGGACCTATATCCTAGTAACCATGCGTTTTACAGAAAATTTTCGTAGGTACAAATAGTTTCCCAATACGTTTTGCATGGTTAGCATGGTTTTAATTTTCTAGTTTTAAGGGTAACAATATTGTTGGCCACTTTTGGGATTTCCCAACACTGTGCACTGCACTGGCAACCCTAGGGTATTTGTTTGTGAAGATAATTAGTAGAGTTCCGAGTGCAGATACCGTAGCTAGATCTAAACCGCACAAAACTATTTTAGTCAGATGTTTTTGCCAACCAAAATACTCACTTGGTAGGCCGTAGAGACTCCTTTCCTAGACGTAAGAATGACGTGTTTGGCTCCTTTGCCAATGAGCCAATCACACAACTCCAGCCCAAGGCCTCCTAAGCCACCCGTGATGACGTAGACTTCCTTGTTGCTCACACCAACGCGGCGAACGCTGTTGATATCGTGCGTAAGTTTGTCGCATTTTGCGCGGGATTTTTCATCTCTGATCTGCAGAACTACTTTACCAATGTGTTTTCCACTTGCCATGAACCTGTTTGGAAACCAATTAATTGTTTAATCAGATGAATAAAAATACAAAGTAAGAAAATAAACTTGAACCATTCAAGTAAATTGCATAGAAGATAGGTGTACAAGATTTTTGATCAGTATGCCGTGATATTTTAGTAACCAATTTGGTTTACCTGAACGCATCTTCTTTTCTGTTCCACATAAAAACAGTGGAGGGCAGATGAGAAACCTCTCCACTCTCAATGCCCGTTAATACAAGTTTATGAAGTTCTTTCCGTTCTTCCATCCCTGCATCGAAAACTGCATCAAGCAGTATACCATGAAAAGCTATATTTTTCAAAAAAATAGACATTCCTAGAAACAAAAAAAAATAATTTGATTAAGAAATAAAAATACCTTCTTTAAATTTCTTTCACAAAAGCTTTGAAACAAAAATATTCACCTAACGAAGTATTGTTGGCAAGATCTGCTTTGCCAATCTCAAGAAAGCGCCCATGCTGCTTCAGGCATCGGATTGAAGCTTGAAGTAGAGGTCCAGCGAGGGAATTTAAGACCATATCGACTCCTTTTCCAGAAGTTCGTTCAAGAATATCAAACTCAAAGGTTGCATTTCTCGAGTAGCAAAAATGATCATCAGAAAGCTAAAATTATGAATTTGTAAGATAATAATGCAATAAAAAAGTTCATTAGTATTATTAAAATAATGTTTTTTAAATTTATATGAATGCAAGGTTTATTAAAAAATAGATTTGTTCACGTCTCACCTGCGGGAATCTCTTCTGCAAGAAGTCCTTCTTCTGCAAGTTGCTTATAGTTGTATAAACAGTACAGCCGCGATTCAAGGCAATACTTATCGCTGCTTGGCCTACTCCTCCAGACCCGGAATGTATCAGCACGCTTTCTCCAGACCTTAGATTTCCACGAATAACCAGAGCATAATAAGCCTAAAAAAAACGGGTTATCAACAACCATTCCGATATGGCTCAAACTTAACAAATCAAAGTCAACGGCCTTGGCCACGTTGAAACACCGCTTCCCGTATGATTAGCGAAGTTAAGCAACGTTGGGTCTGGTTAGT
>JARUHE010349119.1:0-10139 GCA_031471125.1 Archaeomysis grebnitzkii | reverse complement strand
TATATATATCACTATATATATTTTTTTTGGTCATGCTCTTCAGATGCACAGAGAAGGATGAAGCTCTTGCTCCCATTCTGCAAGACAGCAACAGATTTTTTTCCGCAGTTTATGGAATTGGAAAAAAACGGAAGAAGGAGACGGAGAAGGCAGGAATATTTGTCGCTAAATTGGCTTGGAAGAACGCCATTTTGAAGGTATAAGTTTTGATTATAATTATTCAATCCACTAATATTATCTGTTCAATTCTTCAAGTTTTATTTTGGATGGATAGCTAAAATGTGAACTTTGAGGTTATTTTTACCAAATTAGAAAAATCATTTCTTAGCTCTTGAACATTTACATCATAGAATGGGTGAATGGTTAAATGATTTTTTGTATGTTTAAATGGTTATATGAAAGTTTAAATAATAATTTGTGTGCTTAAATGTTTATGTATATGGTTGAATGATAGTTTATATCATCAAAATTTTATGGCTGTAAATGATTAATTTTCTATTCCTTAAAACATTACCCACAATTACTATTTTTCCCAAAATCAGGCAAAGGCATTGGGGGATCCATGGAAGAAATTTAACCTGGACAGTCACAAGACTGAGAAAGCGGTGAGGCACCGATACAACTCCCTGCGGCAATGCTGGATGCAAGATGACGTCATCATCAAAATGGAGAACACTCCCTTCAACAATGGTGCCATGCGAGAGTGCTTTCGAATGTTCGTATTTTAATCATTTCTGTAAAAACAATCAATAATCTTGTAACATGTCACCCAATCTTGTAACATCTTCAAGATTTTGCAAATTGTTTAAATATCTTGTAAAATTTTATAAAAATCTTGTTGGAGTGTTATTGACAATCTGAGTTTGAATTGGCATTATGGACTGCGACTTCAGGCCATTTACAAGTGAAGTTAAAATTTAACTTAATCTTGAATTATCTATTTTCATTATATTATTAATTTTCAGGAAGAAACTGAGCAACTTCAGCAAAACAAAGGATTGGTCTAAGGCACATAACTATGTGGCAAAAAGTTACATCGAGAAATCAACTCAGAGACAAGTGTACTTCGACGATGTCAGATTACAGGTATAGTTCATGCCTTGGCATTTGAAGTTTCTTATTTAGAATTAATTAAAACATAATTTTATTAATGAAATTTTTTTACACACTTTCATAAGAAATAAGAGACTAAAAACCCATAATGCTAAAAATATATCCAATGGAGAATATTTTGAAAATAAAAAGTTAGTGGGCTGTTGATCAAAACCCAGATTTTTCATTAGTTTGATTTACAAACCTTGTGAAGTTTTGTATCTTACTTTTCAAGCTTATTTTATCAGTTTAAATTAGACTGTTCTGATATTTTTGAAAATTTTGTGTTGTTTGCATAGTGATGAAAACTCTCAGGATGCAGTCTGTTATATGTCCATGCATTCTGTTTCCTTTTGACGCTGCCCAATTATGAACATTTCTTTTTATTATGAAAATAATTGCATGACATAATATGTCCAAAATGTGCTTTTAACACTATAAAAATTTCAGATGGATGCCAAGTTGTGGGGTGAGGAGTTTAACAGACACAACCCACCAAAAAAGGTAATACTTTCAAACTTTAATTCTTTGTAAACAAAGTCTAGATGGAATCTTTTCATTTTATAGTAGTTAATAGAAAACTTAAAATTAAAGATTGAAAAATGTTCTCAGAATCAATCCTGTTTGGTTTGTTTTATTTCTTCTCTATACAAGAAAATGTAGCTTATTATACAAATAAACACTACCAAAAGGTGTTTTAATGTTTCATCATAAAAAAAAGTTGATCTATCAAGTAGAGTATAAATAATTCAGTGATAATTTTATTTTATGAATTCAATTTGTAAAGATTGTTTGCAATGTTTGTTTTTTCATGTATTTTAATCCTAAAACTAAGAAATAGTTTTGTTGTAAGCGTTATGTTTCTGTATAAGTTTTGTTGATTGGTACTAGGCAATGAATTTTACTAAGTTTTTATTCTTCATAAGCTCTAATGCTGTTTGAGATATTTGTTTTAAATTTAGTTTCAGTGTATTTTTGTAAATTTTTTTTATTAAAAAATGAGTGAATGATGCATGAAAATGTTTGGTTTGTAGGTGGACATTTTCCAAATGTGTATTTTGGAGTTCAAAGAGAGAGACGGAAGTCCTCTGTACCATCTGGAGCATTTCATTGAAGGGAAGTATGTGAAGTACAACAGCAACTCCGGGTATGTGAGATGCGAGGCAATGCGAATGACTCCTCAAGCCTTCTCCCACTTCACATTCGAAAGGTAATCTCTTGCGGTGATTTTTTGTTGTGATTAGTCATACTAGCATAGTGGTTATAAAGATGCTGGCAAGTATTTAGCTTAACCATAATGGTTATAAAGATACTGGCAAGTATTTAGCTTAACCATAGTGGTTATAAAGATGCTGGCAAGTATTTAGCTTAACCATAGTGGTTATAAAGATGCTGGCAAGTATTTAGCTTAACCATAGTTGTTATAAAGATGCTGGCATTGTCCAAACTTTTTGGGATACTTGCGAACTATTAATTAACCTAAGAGAATGAACTTTGTATGTTCCATGTTTTTATTGCTTAAGAATATCAAGCTTACAGTTTTGTAAACACTTTTGCTATATGAAGAGCTTCATTCAAAGTAAAGTTTTCTTAATATATTAAAATAGATAATATTTTCTATATGTTTTTAAATAGTATCAATGCAATCTCATAAAACTGTCTGAAAGTTTATTGGATAGAAATTTGTTAATTGCATTTAAATGTTTGAGTATTAATTTGTTTGCTTTTCTTATATGTTCATTGTGTGTTTGCTTTTGAAAATCAGAAGTTGAATGACATGCCTGTGCCAACAATATAAAGATTTCTATTAATCTTATCTAATGTTTAGCTAAAGTATCAACTTTAATTTAACATTTCACAAACCAATTCAATATTTGAAAAACGGCTGAACCAGTTTAAAATTTGTTTCGTTTCTGTTTGTATCTAAGTGATGCTGCATCAGAAATGCAGCATATATATATCAGAAATGTTTATAGATAAATCAATGGCATCTTTACTGCCGTATAAAATAGATGAGATTAACGACATTTAATAACCATCATTTAAATTGGCATCACCCTAAATTAAGTTTCATTTTTTCCACTTCAGATCTGGACATGAACTGATCGTCGTCGATATTCAAGGTGTTGGCGACTTGTACACTGATCCTCAAATCCACACTGCATCTGGTGAGCCAAAAATATAAATTTACTCTACAAGTCTCGTAAAATTACTATTGAAAGCCATTATTACGGCAGTTGAAGTCATATACCAAAACATGTCTTCCTTGCTTTGAGTTGCAAGCCAAAATCGGAGCTAATATTTCAGTACATAGAATCTTAAAGTTAGCATTTTTAAGCCTTTGTTTTCAATAATATAATAAAATTGGTGTCAATTTATTTGTTTCTAATTATATTTATATATGTTTTTTCTACTTATTTGTGTATTTATTATTATATATTTTATGTATGTTCTTGATATTTATGTATTTTATGTATGTTCTTCAAAATTATATATTTTTATTTATGTTCTTGATATTTATGTATTTCATGTATGCTCATCATATTTGTATATTCTATGTTTGTTCGTCATATTCATATATTTCATGTTTTTCGTCATATTCATATGTTTCATGTTTTTCGTTATTCATGTTTCATATTTTTTGACATATTCATATATTTCACGTTTGTTCATCATATTCATATATTTCATGTTTTTCGTCATATTAATATGTTTCATGTTTTTTGTTATATTCATGTTTCATATTTTTTGACATATTCATATATTTCATGTTTGTTCGTCATATTCATATATTTCATGTTTTTCGTCATATTCATATGTTTCATGTTTTTCGTTATATTCATGTTTCATATTTTTTGACATATTCATATATTTCATGTTTGATCGTCATATTCATATATTTCATGTTTATTTGTCATATTCATATATTTCATGTTTGTTCGTTATATTCATATGTTTCATGTTTGTTCGTCATATTCATATATTTCATGTTTGTTCGTCATATTCATATATTTCATGTTTGTTCATCATATTCATATATTTCATGTTTGTTCATCATATTCATACATTTCATGTTAGTTTGTCATATTCATACATTTCATGTTAGTTTTTCATATTCATATATTTCATGTTAGTTTGTCATATTCATACATTTCATGTTAGTTTGTCATATTCATACATTTCATGTTAGTTTGTCATATTCATATATTTTAGGTTTGTTCATCATATGCATATATTTTTCCACCTCAGGAACGGATTATGGCGATGGAAACTTGGGGACAAGGGGAATGGCCTTGTTTTTCCACTCGCACATCTGCAACTCGATCTGCCAAAGCCTTCAATTGACTCAGTTTGATCTCGCCCCAAGTGAACTTGAGAGCTGCAAGAAAGTGTCGGTGGCTCAGGTATTTTTGTAAAAGTTTATTCAATGATGTTGAATGTGAAAAGTTTCCACAAAGTATTGTTTCAGTTTAGAGGTTCACGGTTCATTGATTTGGAGGATTTTTTTGGTTTTTTTTGCAGAAATAAACAATAGACATGTTCGAGATAAATTTTGAGTCTTGAACACTAAAAAAATTATGAGCAAAAACTGTAATTTCTGGCACACTGAGCTCAAATTACTACTTTGTAAAACAGCATGGTTCTCCAATGTTGTTAAAGTGCCCAAGAAATAATATACGCTTTTAAATTACTCCATCACTTTTAAGTAAACATACATATGTGTTTTGCTTATGTATGCTCTACAAAAGCTAACAAAAGAATTTAAAACTAAATTTGCCTGAGTGTGATAGAACATTATCTAAGTCTTTGCCTTTACTTCACTGGTTAGAAACACTTCAAGAGAATTTTTTTAATTTTGCCAAAAACTGAATTTTTTTTAGAAATCTTGCAAAACAGTTGTCAGAGGGACAGAAGAACATGTTTTGATTCCGAGCGAGTTCGAAAGAGACCATATTCAACAGTACATCCGATTACGATCTTTGTCTTCTGGTTACTTATCTACTGAGGATCAAGAACACATTGATGCTATCATGCGAGAGGTGATTTTTTTATATTGGTGGAAATATTTTTACAATAATGGTTTAAATCATTACATGGAATTTAAATTTTTATTTTCATACCATTAAACGATGTTGTTATTCATTGTTTTACAATTTAGAAGCTAATGTAGCTATTTTTAAACTTTTTATGGACTGTCATAGACAAACAAGAAAACCAAGTGTCAGACACTGGAGGTTAAATGAGCAACCTAGAAACATACAGATCCATTTTATTAGCGAGGCTGTTATGAAATAACAGAAATGGGCTATTGTGATCGCCCTTTTTGGAGTTCTGTAGGCTGCGTATGGTGTGCACACTCTTCAATATTGATTTATACTTTTATTTAAAGCTTTACAACAAAGTTTGTCTAATAAAAATTGTTTGTATGGGCATTCTGACCAATATGCACTAATTATTTTTTAATGTAATTGAAAACTTTTGATTTTAATGAAAAACATTTTTTTTTTCAACTTGGAAAATTTTAATTTTATGTTTACAGTTTTTTACCAAGCTCATTGTGAGTTTATTTGAAGCTCTACAACAAAGTTTGCTTAACATGATTTGTTTGTATGGGAATTTCTACCAATATTCACTATCTTTTTTCAATTTAATTGAAAATATTTTGTTTTTATGAAAACACATTTTTTTTCAACTCTAAAAATTTTCTTGGGTAAAGTTTTTCACCATGCTTATTGTGAGTTTATTTGAAGTTCTACAACAAAGTTTGCTTAACAACATTTGTTTGTATGGGCATTCTAACAAATATCCACTAATTATTTTTCAATTCAATTGAAATTTTCTTGGTTAAACTATTTTACTAAGCTTATTATTAGTTTGTTTCAAGTTATACAACAACATTTGCTCAACAAAATTTGGTTGTATATGTATTCTATCTAATAGGGACTGATTATTTTTCAATTTAATTGAATATTTTTTGTTTTAATGAAAAAACATATTGGAGAAAGTTGAACAGAGTGGGTAACTTTACATAGGCATTTATTCTCTAAACTACTTGGCAAATAGTTTCAAAGTAGTGAATATGATCATCCTTGCTAATAGTTATTAAAAGAAAACAATACAAAGTTAGTTTTAACCTGCAATGTAAGCTTATTTATAACCTTATTGTGCTACGAAATACATTTGGCAGATTTGGATATTATATCCTAGCAAAAAGAATCTTTATTTACAAATTCTGTTTTGACATTGTAAAAAATTTCAGTTATATTTATAAATTGTATTTCTTTGATGTTCTCAGCAACCAGAAGAGGAAGAAGAGAGCGAGGACTCCGCCATTGCATCCATGAAAAGGGTTCGAAAATCGACAGTCAGCGAGTCGTCAATCCTTCGTCCGAGAATTCGGTTTGATTCCGCCTCTGAAACGGGTGACCATTTCTCACAAGAATGGGATCTGAAAGAGGTGATTAGTTTGCAAACTTGAAGATCAAATTCACATATTTTGCATTGAATTAAATAACACCATTTTGAAAATTTCAAATTGTTAATAATATACTTAGAAGCAACTGTCCTATTTTTTTTTATTTAAAAAAAATATAAAAATAACTTAATAAACTGAATAATTAATTAAATAATGTGATAAAATATCCTAACCATCCATGCCAGGTCCTTAAGCTAATTTTTATACTCGTTTGATCATTTTCGATCCCATGGCAGTGTAAAAGTTCTTTGATAAAATAATGTTCCACTTGCCACTTTTTTCTTCAGTTCAAACATCTGATGGAGAAAAATTCGTGTCCTTCATATGTGATAAATAAATACTAACTGAATAAT
Organism: Archaeomysis grebnitzkii; assembly: GCA_031471125.1. Taxonomy (NCBI): domain Eukaryota; kingdom Metazoa; phylum Arthropoda; class Malacostraca; order Mysida; family Mysidae; genus Archaeomysis; species Archaeomysis grebnitzkii. The sequence continues at coordinate 3,218 of JARUHE010349119.1, read as the reverse complement.
AAATAAATAAGTAATTTTCCCCATTTTCTTTAGTTCAAAGAACTGATGGAGAGAAAGTCGCGTCCTTCGCACGTGATAGCTGAACAGGAGCACCGAAACCTGATCGACAATCTCGAGTCTTTAAACGTAGAAAGATCGATCCTGGGACAGGTATGCATATCTTTTTTTAGTACCTTTGTTACAATGGCCGAGATCACCAAGTGTCCGATCTTGCAAGATTTTGTCTGACCCTTCTTTTTTCTTTGAATTTATCTGGTTGGTCTTGCTTGGAAAATCTTCTTTGAATTCTTTTCGTTTCAACTTTATCTGATAAACAAAAATTTGATTATTTATTTATATTTTTTATGAAAATAATATTTTATATTTAGATATGCTTGTACATATGTGTTGTGAAATGTTGCTAAATATTACAAAACTTTTGTAAATTATTTTAAAAGAATTAAATGAATTTTATGCAATGGTGATGGTGATATGACAGCTAATGTGGTTCATTGCAATAAAACAGAAAATGTGTAAAATGCATAAATGACCGACTTTTCATCTCTTTTTTTAGATGGCTTTCAATTTCTTGTTGACTATTTTCATTTTTTGTAGATCATTATCAACTTAAAAATCTATAAAAACTATAAAAAAATAGCAACTTGTAAAAATATGATCGAAATTTACACTTATAATTTTTTAAAAAATCATTGAGTCACAGTTTATGCAAATACAATTTTTGTTGAGCGAGTGAAATAATGCTAAGGTATTACTTTTCGACGGCATCATCGTTCCGATTTGGTTAGAGTTTTTGGTTAAAGAGCTACAGCAATGTTCATTAAACAAAACTAGTTTATTATGTTCTCTTAGTTAATAATGCCAAAAGTTTTTTTAAACCTATTTGATACTTTATTACAAAAAACATTTTCACACAAACCTGCTCACTTGATAGTGATTTATTCGTGGCTAAACATTATATTTGTATAAAAATAAAGTTTTATTTAATTGAAAACTTGCAATATTTTGCAATTGTTAATTTAAACCTATACTTGGTTCTTTAAAGGTGTTAATCATGTTCTGCTGAATAAAGTGTGCTAAACAATGATGCTAGGTGGTATTAATTCCTTAACTCAAGTTTGTATTGCTAAAATTATAAGTTTTTGACCTGTATATACAACTGATTGAACTTTAACTAAGGATTGTTCAAAAATGTTGTGTTTTGGTATATTGAATTAAATTTGATAATGTCTTTAAAAGATTCATTTGGACATGGCAAAATATCACGAATTGAACAGATTTGTGGATGAAAACGAGGATTACGACAAGAAGGCCGCGCTGTACCATCTGGAGCAGGCGGCAAAATGCAGCAACCTCGATGCCGTTATTTGCATGATGCGGCTCCACTATGGCCTGGCACATGATGTTCTACCAGACATTGAGGTGAATGTTGATTCCTTGCATTATTTGATGAAATTTTTTGTGTACTATGGACACTTTACGGTTATTTGATTATTCTATTATTTGTTAAAACAAGCAAACCTAAACATGTGAACAATTAATTTAGAATGTTGTAACTTTAAAACTAACTACAATTACTAAATTTATCATGTGTGGTTAATGTTTAAAATTAGTCTTTACAATGTCCTCATTAATGGTTACGGTCGGATGCAGATGCGGATGCATATTTGTCTAGTGTAAACTACAGATGCGTTACGCATCCGTGAATGGTTTATTGTGTGGTATATAAACTTTATCAGTGACAATGATTTTTATGAAACCATGCATTCATCCCAAGGTTAATAATTTATTTATAGTTGTTTTATTCCAAAATAACTTTGTAATTATGTAAAATATTTTTATTTTTTATGAAATAAAAATTTAAATGCAATCAAAAACAAACGTACACTTTAAAATAAAAAAAATCGAATTAGTGATAAAGTTTATACCACATAGTAAATGAGGCACGGATGCGCAACGCATCTGTAAATCGACGAATCTGTAGTTATGACTAGATAAATAGGCATCCGACTGTAACCATTTGAATGTGCCATGAACGAAAAACTCTACATAGATGTTCTTTTCTATTGGTGTTGATAAATTTTGCTTTATTTAAAGTTGCAGTAAATTATGTTTCACAAAAGTCTTTTGTTTTTGACATTTAACTAATACAATTAGAAGTCATTTTTCAAAAATGATATTTTATGGAATTTTATTCAATTAATATAATTTTGACTGCAGTTTCCATCATACAAAATTAAAGTTTTTTTATTGGAAGACTTAAACAAAGTTTTACAATAATATTATAATAAAATTTAATAAAATAAGTTAATAATCAATATAAATCCTTCCATTATGTTTCGACCTACAAGAAATAGAACCATGGACACCCGAGTTGCCAGATACTTTGATATAATGTATTTATCTATGTGATTTCAATGTGCTTTTCTTTCTTCTCAGGAAGAATTTTTCCTTTATTAAATTATTTAATACTTATTATTTAAATATTGTTTTTTTTGTATAAAATATATATATATATACACACACACACACACACACACACGAAAATTATGGGGCAGGTGGGCTAATAATGAATATATTCATAACAACTATTTATTAAGAAACTTAAACAATACAAATAAACATTTTACACATATTTTATCAATAATTGATACTTTGTGACGCCTCCTTTTGCTTTTATAACGGCTTTTATGCGAGTTTTCATATTGGCCACCAGCTTAGCACAAGTTTGATTCCCAATTTTGAGCCATTCATCCTGAAGTTTGGCTTCCAATTCCTTCTTTGAGCTAGTTTTGTGGATCCTCACCCTTTTGCCTAACTCAGACCATAAATTCTCTATGGGGTTTAGGTCCGGGGACTGAGGGGGCCATTTCATCACCTTGATGCCCTTCTTTTCAAACCAACTCATGGATGCTCTTGATGTGTGGCACGGAGCATTGTCCTGTTGGAATAAAACATCTTCAGGTATGCTCTCGTTGAATATTTTATCTAACGAAGGTTGATACACCTGTTCCAACATGGCAGTATAGGTGTTGGAGTTCATCCTTCCTAGGCATGTGAAGAGCTTTCCCACCCCTGAGGTTGACATGCAGCCCCAAACCATCACGCTGCCGCCCCCAAATTTTACAGTAGGCACCACACATCTAGGGTCATAAGCTTCTCCTTGCCTTCGCCGGACATAAACAGCTCCAGGGGTGCCGAAAATCTGAAAAGAAATTGCA
>JARUHE010349108.1:0-10140 GCA_031471125.1 Archaeomysis grebnitzkii | reverse complement strand
TTGTTTTAACATTAAACATTTATGAAAAATTAATAATTGTAATATTTAAAATACTTCAGATATTTCTTTTGTTTGATGTTGAATGTGAGTACAAATTTTTCATTTAAAAATTTGTATTTAGTATATACGTTGATGATGTTTATAAGAACTGTAGTTCAATTAATTAGGTCTTTCAATGTGTACATTTTCAATTTAAATAATACGGTTTTAATTAATTAGGTATTTTAATATAGACCTTTTAATGTCTATATTTTAGTTTATATAATAAGGTTTTCAATTAATTAGGTCTTTTAATATATACTTTTTTAATTTACAAGCATATAATAACTTTTGTTTTAAGATGATTGTTGTATCATCGAAAACAATTTTGTAGAAACGAAGATAACCAATCGCAAAAAACCATCAAAAACATAAGCTTTTGGTTGGAGTTAGTTTTTTAAATGATATTCATGTTACCATTTAGAAATAAAATGATTGTATTATAATAATTTGTTATACTTTTAGATTTCTGTATAATTGTATATCTACTTTATTGGATGAAGTATAATTACAATCTAATACATTTCAAGTAATTTAGATTTATTCTTACAAATATACTTTTAATGATTAAAAAATATAAAAATTGTTTCTTATTGCAATTATTTAAAAACAAAACTGTGTAACTAACTGTCATAATTACAATATAGCATTTCAATTACTCTTATTAAAATACAAATTTATATTTGATTCAGTTTTAGTTTAATAACCAGTAAAGTGATGAAATTACAGTACATATTGCCACACAAGAGTTTTTGCTAATTTTATATTGAAAAAAAAAACTAGAATGATTGAAATATTCATATACTATAAATATTTATTACATTGTACTTAATTACACTGCATAATGGTTCGGTTATTGTACATATATGTCTAGAAATACAAACACTTTACATTTACACTATCAAACAAATATATTGTCTTATAACTACACTGCTATCACATATGGGTTTCACTCCGGAAATGGGAGATAATTAACTAAAATATACCCTGTTTATACAGTGTGTACAAATAACAGATCAACTTAATTTCAGTTTGACTTTTCAATGGGAATTTTTAGCTCCCAATGTTTTTCACATCATGAGAAAATGTCTTTGCTTCTAGACCTTCTACGCCTTCGATCCGCATCTCGCCTAAAAACTATGTTGCTTGCATCGTCAGCAAGGAGCGGAAAACGTTGGATTGAGTGCAGCTCTGCCGGAGTGTACCCAGGAACGGTACCGTACTGCAAAAGAGCTTCCTTCTCGTCTAACGTCCAAGCCCGTAGGCTGGGACCACCTCTTGAAACAAGATGTCGTTCTCGGTCCCAAGCATGGTCGGCTGTTTTCTTGAACACGTGTTTAAGCAGTTTATGACGTGCGGTTGAAGTGGAGATGCCGTACATAAACACTAGGGACGCTGTCTTTCCAGTAACCCGGACTTCAGGATGTTCCCCATCGTGTACAGTTACGTTAAATAGGCCTGATAAACGCTGTAGTTCTTGGATATCACTGTCCTTCATTGATGCATCTTTAACCAAGTAAAGTGTGTGATGCTTATGATGGGGCAACGTTACATCCAACAGTATAGAACCATTCAACAGATCCCGAGCTACAGATTGTACAACAGAATTGTCTCTTGTGGGAACCAACGTGACTAATGCCTTTTCTTCAACCAACGAAACCAGCACTCCAGGGCCTAATATTGGTCCACTTGAAGAGAATCCTCCGAGCTTAGCAAGCTCTGGATTTGACCATTGAAGCTCATCTACTCTGATTTTCGATTGATGAAGCATGGAAGGTTCCGAAAACTGTTTGAGTATACCTTCAGTTGAGCACGAGAGACCTGATATAATGCTTAAAGCAGGGTTCAGAACAGTGTTTGACAGGCCCGTTGATGGGTTATCAAGAGTTTCGTCGTGGTAATTCGATCCAAGGACCAGTTTCATGTCAACTCCATACAGTTTCAACCAACTATACAGATCTGTAAAAATATAATAATTAGATAATATTTACATTCTAGATTAAAATCATATGATTTGTACAAAAGAAGCCATTCATTTGGTTACAGGTATGATAAAATTGTACTGCATTAAAAAATAGAAATAGGCAATGTATAACATTATAAAATGCCGAGCTAAGAAGTGACAATAAATACTCAGACTTATTGCCAAGATACAATCAGTTGCATGTGCAAAACAGTTGTTTGTAGCGTGGAATGAAACTATTAAATGTTGTTAGATTGAAAAAAGTAATAAATAAATAAAATATTATAAAATAAATAAATTACACAATACATGATATTATGTTACGTATTTCACGCCAAAGGATTGCCGTTTTTAAAGTTGTGTTTATTGATAAAAAGTAAAATAGTTTAATATTTAATTTATTAGGCATACCAGAGAAATATTTCAGTGAAATCCAAAGACATAAGCAATTGGAAATTAACGCATGACAAGTTGTTTCTAACAGTACATTATATGATGGGTTTCATAAATCATTAACTAACCATATATATAGCTGTTATTCAATAAAGAAAGTGTACATTTAAAGCAAAACTACTTCAACATTTGTCTTCACCAGTGAATTATTTTCATAGTAGATAAATGTCATAAAACATATTTTTTAAAAACGTAGCATTTAGGGAAAACTATTAATTAAGGAAAGTTAATATTCTCAGCGTTATGCATAACTATAATTCAAATGAAAACTAACATTTGCTTTCACTACAAGTGAAGGCAAGATAACGGCGACGACGACGACGGTGACAATACAAACTACCACGACAACGACAAAGACTGACTGACCCACACATATCAATTGTTATAGGATATCCGTAAGATAGATGTATTGAAAATTTTGTGGAGAAAAAGCAATCACCTATATAAGCAGTTGAACTAATTAAAAATAAGACAAGAATGCTAGATATAAGTACCTGTATTGTGATGCCTCTCCGAGAACAGCGAGTTAATTGGATTGTTGTTGAAGAAACGATGAATGTAAACGGCAGATAAATCCTCGGGAATTTTGGAGATTTGATCAAATCTTGGAGTCAGCCACTGGCAATGTTTTGGATCATATGCATATAAACCATAGAAAACAAAACCAAGGTTTGGATCTTTTATTCCTCCTCTAAAATCGACATAGATGTTAAAGTCTGGTTTGGTATCCTTAAATACTTCGCCCCAAGGTGACCGTATAATTTCTTTTATTAATGCTCCTGACGTATCGTAAACGGATGATGGAGTTCCAAGATGATCTGTTACAATCCAAAATTGTTCATTTGGAGTTTTTAACGAAACTAAATGGCCGCGTTCATCATAAATAAGTGTATGAGTTACTCCAGTATTTGGATAATGAACGTGAGATGGTGTTGTTTGCATTTTAAGATTTGCATAAAACAGTTGAGTAACATTTCCTTCTCGGTCTTCTAATGCAATCAATCGTCCTTTGTAATCGTATCTGTATGTAAAGTGGCCAGGTTCATTTTCTATCCAGATATGTCTAACGTTACCTTTTGCGCTATACGCAAATTGAACTTTCCCTTGCTGAATAACTCTTCCAGCGGCGTCATGATTTAGTTCCACATCGCCCCAACTAATTAGCTTGTCGGCAACATCATACGTTGCTGTAACCTCTCGGCCATTTTCAACAACTGCGATCATGTTTCCATTCTCATCGTAACGGAATAGCCAGTTTTCTGAACCATCGACCGCCTGCAAGAATCCTTCAGCACTGTAAGTATAGTTTAAGTAATGCTTTATTGGACTGGAGTCTTTTCTTATTGACGTTAACGCTAAACGTCCTAGCGAGTCATAAGAGTATTTTGTATGATGGACCATCCGATTTCTAATGGTTATCGAAGACTCAACAAGTTTACCATGTAAATTGTAACTGGTTACCTTCGTGAACAATTTGTTTATATCTTGAACAACTGTTTTGTTGTGGAATGATGAAGAAATTTTCAAGTTCTCAATACTTTCTAGAGTTCCCAATGTCATATGATACTTGGTTTCATAATACAATTTTTCTTCTCCATTGATTTCCAACTCAACTTTCCTTGGTCTTGCATTGCCATCATACATGAAGAGCATTCTGGCAGATTTTTGATTAACTGCTGGTCCATAACGTATGGTTTGTTCTTTAATTAGACCTGCATGATACTTATTATCGATTCTTTGCTCATATGCTAATTCCCTCAAGGTTACCGACTCTAACAACCCTGTATCAGGATAATAACCATATTCTATGAAACCGTCTCCAAATATCTGGTGCTGTAAACGTCCAGCATGGTCGTAGTGGAACACCACACGACCAGTTTGTTGCGGTAAGATTTGAGCAATTGTTTTTCCATCATCTGTGTACAAAAGTTGATATGGATGTCTGGACGCACCAGGAGGTATGAACATAAACTTGTTGTACAGTATTGAAGGTTGTAGAAGGAAACTGTATTTGTGACCTCTTGGTGTAGTAACAGCTGATAATCCACCGTCTTCGTCGTGTTCTAGCAGATGTTCGGATGTTCCTCCTAGGTTTACTTTGTATGGCTGAAAAAGTATTGTTTCATTAGTTGACTTTAAAAAAAAAATTCCAATTGTAAATATTGATTATGATTGTATTAGTTATAATAATAATTTAGTTTGAAGTTTTCATAGTGTAATAATATAAGCATTTAAAACCATTTAATTTACCTTGGAACTGAGCATATCTTTGAAGAAATATTTAACACTACTTCCATCAGCAAAAACGATTCCCTCAAATCTTCCCGCTCTAGTATACATATATTCCTCCTTCATGTCACCCCATGTCCACTCCTTTAGGAGACCGTATCGGTCATAGCCAAGCTCAACCGGTAAGAATGGCTCTGCAGGAGTCCATTTAAGTGGTCTTCCAACAGCATCATAAGTTACATTGACGAGAGTTGTTCCAACAGTGTTTAGAATAGCCTCAGTTTGGGAGAATATATCATACATAAATGTTAACAGATCTTCTCCATTTACTCTCATTTTACGACCAACCTAAAATTAAGAGATATAATGCATCATATTAGACAAATAATTTAAACCCTAAGAACATGCTGATGATTATTCGAACATTAATTATATATAAAAAATGAACATGTTTTCTATTTAAGGAAAACATTTTAATTTGTTAACACAGATTTCAGATATTTAATTAGGATGAGCACTTAAGGAATGTAATACCTGAACAACTACGTCACTTCTGTCAGACTTCTTAACGAAGTATTTCCAATCAAAGCTATTCACAAGATCATTACTAATTTCTGTTCGTTGGCGTCCTGGAACTGGGTATGAGTTGGCAAGTGTGTCATCTTGCAAAAGAGTATAAGGAACAGTTTCCGTGGCAATGTGATGTCCCCAAGGTGTTCTTGTGACAACGCTTCCGTCGGGTAGCTGAGCTGTCACATACGAGGCTGAGCCTATAGAGAAAAATATTAGATTATAAAACAAATTCTAAAAATTTAAAATGCTATTAATCATTTTTTACACAATGCTAGAAACATTAAAAGGTTGGATACCGGATGTCTTACCTAATGTATTAGTAACAACGGTTCCTTTAATTAACATATTCACAGGTGCACTTCCATCTCTGGTAACTGTAACGCTGGCACCCTGAATGCTGAGATCAAATGCCAGATCTATCACTTGCCCTGAAGGAGTTACAGCTCTAGTGAGCTTTCCGTAGTCATCATACGAGTACACGTAAGCTCTGCCCGTAGAGTCCATTCTTGACCTCAGAAGTCCAGTTTGACCATGATATGTTAGAGTGACATTATATTCATCTGGAGTAAATTCTTCCAATCTTCTCATTCTAGACATTCGTAATCGACATTTCTGTTGCCGTGAATTTTCTATCATTGTTACCTGGCCGAGATAATCTCTAATAAATGTTATTCTATTGTTTGCTGCGTCTGTAACCTGAGACAATTTACCATTGCTTGTATTAACGTTATATGTGAATGAATAAACTGTTCTTTTTGTTGGGATATTTCTAGTTTCTTCATGATGACCAAATCTATTGAAAATATAAACTTCTTGCGTTTCAGGAGAATAAATTTGGTACATTCTTTGTCTTGTTGGTTGTGGCAATGATGACTTGATAGACCTTATTCTTAAATTGCCTTGATCTAATATATGTACTACACCATCAGGGGTGACTGCAATAGCTGAGATTGTTGAAAAGACAGCTGTAGCTGCAAGAACATGGCTTTCATCAAAGCATGAACACATTTCTTCACGGCAATTACATTTTGATTCTGCACCAGCAAAATCGTGAATTCTTTCGTCCGTTTCTATAACTCTTACTCTGTTAATTCTGTCAGAATCACTTTCAGCGATATAAAGATTTCCATTTGGAGTAAATGCCAGGGACTGAGGAGATCTTAATGTGGTGAATGCTGCCAAGTCGGATGGTGTATCAGGTTTTCTGGGTGGACAATTTAATGGTCGACCAGCAACGACTTTGACTCTATTGTCTTTAGTGACTCTCAAGATATGATGGTCATCAAGAATGTATAATGACTCATCAAGCGGGCTGATGGCGAGCGATGTTGGCCACCTTAGATAAACCTCATTTACCGAGAGGGTTCCGGAACATGGCAAGGGCTGCCAGTGTCCGCGATGTCTGTGTGTTCCAACGATGGTAGTGATTATACCATCCGAATCTACAGCTCTGACATTTGTGCCATCAGCAAAGTATAGAACTTCTTCAGAAGAAACTGCCATTCCTTTAGGATATTGTAGCTTGGCATCTCTTGCCAATGCGTCATCTCCACATCCAATCTCATCTCCAGGGAGACATCGCTCTCCAGACCCGACATAAGCCATATAATTCTGTTCTGGGTGATCAAAATTGTCTGGATCTCTCACTTTCAGGATTTGATGAGCTTCTGGATCACTTATGTAAACATTTCCTGACACAGGACTCACTGCAAGATGATAACGATACGACACTCGAGTTTCACTGAAAGATACAAATTATTTCAGTTATAAGTAAATAAACAAATTATACATATTTTGGTGTAACTGTAAATATCGTTATTTAATGTTTCATAAATAAATGAATAAAACATTTACAAACTTACTTTAATCTAACAACGGTTCGAACAGAGTTGTCGGGAAAGATTCTTCTAATCAAGTTGAAGTCTGCAACAAACAAAGAACCGTCGGGAGAAGCGGCGAGGGCTGCTGGAGTCAGCAATCTCTGTTTCATGGCATCCCCTTCACAACTTCTGCAAGCAACCTCTCTTTGGTGGCCATCTCCAACCAGCGTTTGCAAAATTTTGGGCCTTTGTTTCAGGTAAATATTGCTTCCGTCTCCTTTTTGTAGAATACCTTCAAAGGAAAACCTCAGTCAGTAGAAAATTCTTATACTTAGACAAGATTCTAGGAGCTATCACTTTTAGTCACCTTTTACACTTTGAAATTCTAGATTTAATTATAAAATATTTTTTGTGGACAACAGAAGTAATCAATGTTAAGAAACTGAGATACATATTATAAAGTTATTGTAATTATTCAAGTAATGAGAGAATCATTACATTAATTTATAAATGCTTTATGATTTTTTTAAATTCAAACATTGATAATGTCATTCCAAAATACCGTAAATTTCCTAGTCATGGTAATTTATGGCTAAATTAATTGTAGTATTACAGTAACTTATTTATTATTTATCTTCCATGTCCAAAATATTTTTCAATTTATAATGTCTAATGAGTTCACATAAAATGTTTTCCCAACCAAATGTATAAGTTTTATTCCTTAAAATTGTTAAGTTCAAATCTATTTCAACTTATCAGCCAATATATGAATCGACAGTAGCACAAGTGAAGTAAGCTCTATGATATTTGAATGCGGGTCGCCTCACGTGTGCTATTGTTAATTCCAAATATATTTCAACTTTATCAGCCAATGTATGGATCAACAATAGCACAAGCGAAGTAAGCTCTATGTTATTTGAATGTGAGCTACCTCACTTGTGCTAGTGTCGATCCGTATAACTCATTGGTCATTATAATACTACTCTTAATCACCTTCATGGAAGTTGTATCTGTGGTGGATGGACAAGTCCCATCCTCCTATATCCGAGACGCTCATGTCATGACCAGACACTTGAGTTGTCTGAGAATCCCAAATAATTTGATCGCAATTGCTATAAGCATAACCGACCTTCACTACAGCCCATGTCACTCCATACACCCTTTGTCTGGAAAATAAATCATTTATTTTACATATATTGAAAACACTTGAGTAAACTTTATGTCTTGGATAGTCAAGTTGACTAACTTTTATGTCTTATGTAGTCAAAATGATAACTCTTAGGTCCAAGATAGGTAAAATTGACAGCTTCAAATTGACTAACCTTTGTCAACAAATCACACATTTGTCCACTGTTAACATAGGTTAGTAAATTTGAAATTTAAATTTTGACTATCTTAGGCCTAAGACTTAGTCAAGTGTTCCAGTGTACTTGTTTAAAAAAATATGACCTGATCTTGTTTTATTTCAAATATTAAAAAAAAAACACCCACCTGTAAATATTTAATCTCTTCCAAGCATATGTAAACTTGATGTCCGGATCCGCCTCGAACGTTTTTTCGAAAAGAATTCCTTCGATGGTAATTTCGAGGTAAATCCTCCGCAGGGTTGGCGGGATCGCAGCCGGGGTCAGTTGCAGCTGGATGGTCGACTCGTAGCCTGGCGCTCTGGAATGTGGAAGAAATTTGTTATCAAGTCTATGTAAATTTTTTTAAGATTCACATTTTCAACCATATTAATTTTTTTGACGTTTTCAACCATATTAATTTGTTTGTTTTCAACCAAATTAATTTTTTTAGCATATTTTCAACCGTATTCATTTGTTTAACATTTTCAACCGTGTTAGTTTTTTTTTAAATATTTTCAACTGTATTAATTTGTTTAAAGTTTTCAAACATACTAATTTGTTTAAGATTTTGAATCGTGTTAGTTTTTTCAAGGTCTTCAACTGTATTCATTTTTTTAACATTTTCAACCATATTAATTTGCTTAATATTTTCAACCGTGTTAGTTTTTTTTAAATTTTCAACCGTATTAGTTTTTCTAAGATTTTCAGTGGTATTATTTTTTTTATGAAAAACAAAATAACAAAAAGTTAGATGGCGTCATTTTGTCAAATTTCGGATTTATATTCATATATACCAGAAATATAATTAACTTGAAGCGCAATTCCGAACCTTTTTATTAATAATTTAATTGTTACTAACAATATGATGTAAGTGAAATTTATATTTGCAGTCTTTGAACTAATTATTTATTTAAATTATATTGCATTTTCAAAAAAAAAATTATTGATAATTATAAACTTTCATTACAAACAATTGGATAACATATTTACATATTAAAAAGTAAAACTTTGTACAAATTATATATTAAGGTAATATAAAATAAAGTAAAATATAATAAATTAAAACAAAATAAATTAAAATAAAATCAATTAAAATAAATTAAATTAAAATAAAATAAAATAAAGTAAAATATAATAAATTAAAACAAAATAAATTAAAATAAAATAAAATAAATTCAAATAAAATCAATTAAAATAAACTAAATTAAAATAAAATCAATGAAAATAAACTAAATTAAAATAAATAAATTATAATAAATTGAATTAAAAATAAAATCAAACAAAGATAATAAACTAAACAGAACTAAAACTTTTCCCCAAACTAACCTTGAAGAATGGTAGACGAGATATATTTCACTTCCGGGTATCTGTAAGGACTCCTGAACAACTTGACTTTCGGTGAGTATGGCAGACTTGTCAGGACATCCTCCCTGGAAGCCGTGTTTCCAGGTTGCCAGGACGACCGGCTTTAAGGTGTCGTAGCTGTGGTCAAGACAGACCAGTGGCATGGGTGGAGGAACAACATCCTTGGTGGTGGTCATCACAATCGTTTCGATGACTACGATCTGAAGTTCAACAAAATATCAATAAACAGAACAAAATAAATTCTTAAAATCTTTTAAATATAAAATTAGAAAATTGTTATTGACGCATCAAAACACATAAAATGTAAAATATAAACACTATAATCTATTATTTTTTGTAAAATATTGTAAAT
>JARUHE010349097.1:0-10140 GCA_031471125.1 Archaeomysis grebnitzkii | reverse complement strand
GCTTTTCACCACAGACCCATAAGTTTACACTTGGAGTGGTCTATAAAAAAAAAAAAAAAAAAAAAAATGGATGATATGGATTGACTATAGTACAAGTGAGGTAAGTGCTATGTTAGTTGAATGTGGGTTGCCTCACTTGTGTTGTTGTTGATCTATAAGCAATATACAATAGCACAAGTGAGGTAGGCTCTATGTTAGTTTAATGTAGGTTGCCTCACTTGTGCTATTGTTGTTCTATATATAATATACAATAACACTGTTAGTTGATTGTGGGTTGCCTCACTTGTGCTATTGTCAATCCATATACTTTCGTGGTTGGTTCTCATAAGCTTTATATCCATTGCAGCACAAAAGTGGTTGCCATGGTTACCTACTTTGTCTTGGCTCAGCGGCTGGTTCCGACCAGTGTTCATCACCTGATGTTGGTAACCATAGTCCTATAATCATGGTAACTAAAGTCCTATAATCATGGTAACCATAGTCCTGGAACCATGGTATCGATAGTCCTGTACCCATGGTAGCCATAGTCCTATAACCATAGTAACCACAGTCCTGTAACCATGGTAACCATAGTCATGTAACCAAGGTAACCATAATCATGTAATTGTGGTAACCATAGTCCTGGAACCATGGTAACCATAGTCATGTAACTATGGTAACTATAGTCCTGCAACCATGGTAACCATAGTCTTATAACCATAGTAACCATGGTCCTATAACCATGGTAATCATAGTCTTATAACCATGGTAACCATAGTTCTTTATCTATGGTAACCATAGTCCTGTAACCATGATAACCATCATACTATAACCATGGTAACCGTAGTCATGTAACCATAGTAACCATAGTCCTACAACCATGGTAACCATAGTCCTTTAACCATGGTAACCATAGTTTTGTAACCATGATAATCATAGTCCTGTATCCATGGTAACCATAATCATGTAACCATGGTAATCATAGTCCTGTAACCATGGTAATCATAGTCTTATAACCATGGTAACCATATTCTTATAACCATAATAACTATAGTCCTGTAACCATGGTAACCACAGTCCTGTAACCATGGTAACCATATTCCTGTAAACATGGTAACCGTAGTCATGTAACCATGGTAACCATAGTCCTATAACCGTGGTAACCATAGTCCTGTAACCATGGTAACCATAGTCTTGTAACCATGGTAACCATAATGATGTAACCATGGTAACCATAGTCATGCAACCATGGTAACCACAATCCTGTTACTTTTGGGGGTGAACAATGGGAAGTAGCAAATTTTAATCATTTAGGTTAAAAGTGTTATAAACAGACTGACCAACCACAAATGATTCCCGACATCTCCCATCAATAAATGTTAAGCTATTGTTATGATTATTTAAAAATCAACAAAAATGTCAAATTTACAATTTTTATTTTTCAGAAAAGATGAAGGTCACCTTGATATTGGAATTACTTCTCACAAAATGTATCTGGTCTGAAGTACTGAACCAATCTTGGATCAAAGTCCACATGGAAAAGGCCAAGGTGGAAGCCGCACCGAAGCTGGTGACCGAGTTCGTGTCAAGTAAATTTGGATGTGGAGCCACCTGTGTGAAGACAACAGAGTGTGAACTGTGGTGTGTGCAACCTCTGACTAACCTTTGTTGGTTGATCAAGATGTACATTTCCCCCAATTACAACACATTGAGTACGGACAACCAGCCTTGCTACACCAGGAACAGAAAAGACCTGGCCTTTGGGGCAACTGTGACTCAGTCGTCTATATTAGACTCTCGATTGGGTCATTTGCTGGCCGACGGTTATTATGATTTCGAAGGTGCCCCAGAGGCCTGCACAAACACTAATACCAACCAGTGGTTCCTCTTTGACCTGCACAGCAACGCCGAGATCCGCTCCGTGTCTTTCAGTCCAATACATCATCCTGTTTTGGCCCCGGCTTATTGCGGCGACATGATAGTTAAAGTTGGTTCCCAACCCGAAGACGTTGGGTCATACATTACTGTGGGAACTGTTCCTGAGAAATGTGAGATGAAGATGTACAAGCTCGAAGCATTGCCGCCTGTTGAAGGTAGATACGTTTACATAAGCATGGGGCAGCGGAATTATTTCTGTCTTATATTTGTAGAAATTGACGGAGGTTATAAATGAAGAACATTTTAACCACAAACTTGTATCTTTTTAGATAAATAACAGTCTTTCATTTTGTGCTTAAATATATACATCCTCAAAAATGCAAGTATGTTGTAATTAAAAACAATGAACCGTATCCCTAAAAATTGGATTGTTTCAGATCTTTACGACCTTGAGAAAACCCTCAATTGAAAGTTTTTAATGAACCTTATAAAAACATTCACCAAACTCAAAACAATCCTACTACCAGCCTGATAAACTTAACATCAAGGTTTGTTATAAGGTACATACGACACAAGTTTATGACGAACATATCACAAGCGTTTGTTATAAGGTGCATACAAGGTACGACTTATTATTGTAAGGTACCATGGGTGATACAAGTATGTAATATTTTTCAAATCGAAAAATGAAAATAATAAAGTTGTTAATTCTTATTTTTGTGGTAAATTCCATACAGTGAAAATCAATGGTATATTTCCACAGTATAGGAGTGTACCGAAGCTTCGGCACTTTAGCTTCGGCTTGTACCGAAGCCGAATCCAGACTATTTTGAACTCTGCTTTAAATACTGCTGTGGTATTTTTAATTATTTCTTTAGTTTTTTTATGATTCTTAAATCTTATTTGTAACTTGGTTTTTATATATATTAGCTTTTTGCATTAATAATTGTATGTGTTATATTAAGGTTGTAGTGTTATAAAACATAATACAATTCAAAATTTTGTTCATAACTTTCTTATTTTAAATTTTAAATTAACGTTTACTTGTAATGAACTGAATTATTCATTGGAACTAATGTTTACCTAGAAAATATTTTACATAAACTCATATATTTTTAGGGTGGTCCTAAATCACAATACGGTTTATAATTTTTCATTTTTGGTTTCAAAAAATGTTTAATTAAAATGAAATTAAGAACTACTCATTCTAACCAACACTTATTAAAAATGTTTTTACAAAACTTAATATTTATTTAAATATATATAATAACTTTTTATGTTTTCACAAAATCAAAATTAGGCTCATCATTTTTTTTACTAATTTACCTTTACTAAAAAAGAATATCACAAAAGAAATGAAGAATACTTTCTCTAAACACACAATTTTTGTCGAGCATTGGGTAGCGAAGCTCTACTACATACATTTGACTTTTTATTCGTCTGCGTCTGTGACGTAAACTTTTGTAATGAAACAAAATTTTAGGCAATTAGTTAATTATTTTTATTTTATATATTGATATTTCATCATAATATACTTAATTAGGAAGATTTTTTATTAAATAATCAGTTTAATTAGAACAACATTTATTGATTTATTGTTTCTCTTAAGACCATTTTGTACTTAGCCTTAATTTCATGTAGTGTAAACTTTTGTAATAAAACATAATTTCAGGCTACCAGCTAATTATTTTCTTATATTGATATGTCATCATAATATACTTTATTTGTCATTAATTAACCAATTTACTTACAACAATATTTATTGGTTTATTGATATTTTTATGACAATTTTTATGTTAAGAAGTTGTGTTTAGCAAACCTTTTGAGATTTTGAGATCATTTTTTTCTAATGGCCTATTGCAATGGGAAACATGTTTAACTAAAGCTTATGTATCAATAGTTCTACAAATTTGACTAAATACAAAATTCTTAAAGTATTTATTATATAGTTTTTCATGAAATTGCCCATTTTTGAACATCAATGGATTGGAAATTAAGTATACATGAATAGTCTCTAAGGTGAATTTTGATATAATGATGTTTTCCTAAAAATAATATTTTTTATCATTTGTTCTAAGTCACGAGGCTATTTGAACCGTTCATGTTCATGAACATTAACTGTTTTGCACATAAGTCTAAGCAATATTGTACAAAGAAAAACTGTTATAACATTTTGATTTCTTCCATTTTAGTAAAATTTAGGTAAAAGCTCTATATAGGTTTTATTTTTCCGTCAGCGTCGTCTTCGTTGTTGTCGTCTGCACCTGAAAATCAATTAATGTTAAACAACTTTATTTTAAGAGTTACAGAGAGCTTCAATAAACAAAAACTGTTTGTCTTAACTTCCCAGCCAATGTTTTCATAAATAATTTGTTTTCAAAACTTAACATTTATAGAGTTATAACCAAAAAACCCTTACTTTTTAATTCTAAACAATTTTGAGCAAAACTTCCAGGTTTTTTGTTTGACGAGTTAAAAAAATTATTGAAGAAAAGTTGTTTATTATGACTACCCAATCAAAATTGCCAAATATTGTCAGAAGTAATTTTTTTTAAATCATATTTATGGAGTTAAAGCCAAAAAACAGAATTTGTGGAAATCGCCTAATTTTCACCTAAAAATTAAAATTTTCAATTTATTTTAAGAGCTACAGAAAATTTGATTGAAGAAAAGTTGTTTATAATGACCATCTAACCAATAAAATATAGACGTATTCATATTTCAAAAAACAACATTTACGGAGTTATAGCCAAAAACCCTCATTTTTTAACTGTACAAAAATTTGAGCAAAAGTTTAAAGTTTTTTGTTTGAAGAGATACAAAAACTTTTATTGAAGAAAATTTATTTTCTATTACCATCCAATCAAAATTATTAAGCGTAATTTCTTTTCCAAAACCTATTTTTAATAAGTTATAGCCAAACACATAATTTTTTAAATCTAAAAATTTTTGAGCAAAAGTTTAAAGTTTTTTATTTGATTGAAGAGTTACAGAAAATTTTATTAAACAAAAGTTGTTTATAGTGAACATCTAACTAACATTACCAGGAATAATTTTTTTATAATAAATGCTTATTGAAATATAGCCAAAAACAGAATGTTTACTTCATGCGAGAATGCCAGTCATCTATGGCTAGTTTTACAGATGTTTGTATATATAATAATGTTTTTAGCAGAGACATAATGCACTGTTTTATGAGTTACTCTTGGTTGTTAGAGGAGTTTTTGTTAATGTTAGGAGTTTACCAAATTGTATTTTTTTCAAAGGTAGACTAAACACTTTTTATTTTGGAGCAATTATCATGCAATGATCATTTAATATATATGACAGATAGGAATAATGTTTCTTAAATGAATGTTTTCTAAAACTTATGTTTATTGAAATTATTGCATTGTTAACTATTTTTTTTCCAGAAGTAGCCTCATTATTTATTAGAGCAATTATGATTTAATATATATGAAATATATGTGCATTCAATTTTATTAATAAAAAATAAATTACCTTCTTTCTTCATTGACTTGTATTTATAAATCTAAAGGTTATGCCTTTTTATATCTGCCCTCAAAAAAGGACCATCAAGTAGTATAAATATTAAGGCTATATGTCCATAGTCTATATATTAAAAGCCTGTAATATCTGCCGAAGCTTCAGCAAAGTGGCTTCGGCCGAAGCTTCAGCTTAGGCAAAATTATGGCTTCGGTACACCTCTAATAAATAATTAAAAATATAAACAAATAAAAACTATAAATAATTAAAAATATAAATAAATAAAAAGTACAAAAATAATTATAAATAAAAATAACTAAAAAGTATAAATAATTTCAAATATATACAACCAAAAAGTATAAATAATTAAACAATATAAATAAATAAAAAGAATAAATAATTGTAAATATAAATAAATAAAAAGTATAAATGATTTTAAATATAAATAAATAAAAATAAATAAAAAGTATAAATAATTTCAAATATATATAAACAAAAAGTATAAATAATTAAACAATATAAATAAATAAAAAGAATAAATAATTATAAAATATAAATAAATAAAAGTATAAATGATTATAATTATAAATAAATAAAAAGTATAAATAATTATAAACATAAATAAATAAAAATTACAAATAATTATAAATATAAATAAATAAAAATTATAAATAATTATAAATATAAATAAATAAAAAGTATAAACAATTGTAAATATAAATAAATCAAAAGTATAAATAATTATAAATATAAATAAATAAAAAGTATAAATAATTATAAATATATATAAAAGAAAAGTATAAACAATTAAAAATATAAATAAATAAAAAGTATAAATAATTAAAAATATAAATAAATAAAAAGTACAAATAATTATAAATATATACAAATAAAAAGTATAAATAATTAAAAATACAAATAAAATAAAAAGTATAAACACTTATAAATATAAATAAATAAAAAGTATAAACATTTATAAATATAAAGAAATAAAAAGTACAAATAATTATATAAATATGAACTAACAGAAAATTTAGATAATTAAAAAATATAAATAAATAAAAAGTATAAATAAATAAAAAGTATAAATAATTATAAATACAAATAAATAAAAAGAATTAGTAATTAATAAATATAAATAAATAAAAAGCATAAATAATGATAAATGTAAATAAATAAAAAGTACACACAATTATAAATATAAATAAATCAAAATTATAAATAATTAAAAATACAAAAATAAATAAAAAGTGTAAATAATTATATAAGTATAAATAAATAAAAAGTTTAAATAATTATAAATATAAATAAATAAAAAATATAAATACTTATATAGAGATAAACTAATAGAAAGTATAAATAATTAAAAAAAAATAAAAAGTGTAAATAAAAAAAAGTTTAAATAATTATAAATACAAATAAATAAAAAGTATTAGTAATTAATAAATATAAATAAATAAAAAGCATAAATAATTAAAAAGTATAAATAAATAAAAAGTAAAAATAATTACAAATATGAATAAAAAATAGGTATAAATAATTATAAATATAAATAAATAAAAAGTATAAATACTTATAAATATAAATAAATAAAAAGTACAAATAATTATAAATATACACTAATAGAAAATATAAATATAATTAAAAAATATAAATAAATAAAAAGTACATATAAATAAAAAGTATATATAATTATAAATACAAATAAATAAAAAGTATTAGTAATTAATAAATATAAATAAATAGAAAGTACTCCGAGTATAAATAATTAAAAAATTAAAATAAATAAAGAGTATAAATAATTACAAACATGAATAAAAAACAGGTATATATAATTATAATAATAATTGTGAATATAATCAAATAGAAAGTATAAATAATCATAAACATAAATAAATAAAAAGTATAAATAAATATAAATATAAATAAAAAGAAAGTATAAATAACTATACACATAAATAAATAAAAATTATAAATAATTATAAATATAAATAAATAAAAAGTATAAATAATCATAAAAATAAATAAATAAAAATTATGAATAATTATAATTATAAATAAATAAAAACTATAGATAATTATAAATATATATAAACACATAAAAGTATGAATATAAATAAATATAAATAAATAATAGTTTGAAATAAATTAAAAATATAAAAAAACAAACGAATTGAAAGAAAAAGTCGAAGGTAAATAAATAACTGAATTTAAATAAATAAAGAAACAAGTAAATGTATTTAAACAAATAAACAAATAAATTTATTTTAATAACTAAACAAATAAATTTATTTAAATAACTAAACAAGTAAATTCATTTAAACAAACAAACAAGTAAATTTAACTAAATAAAATGAATAGGTAAATATATTTAAATAAAATAAATAAGTAATTTTATTTAAATAAATAAATAAGTAAATTTATTTAAATAAAACCAATAAGTAAATGTACTTAAATAAAATAAATAAGTAAATGTATTTAAATTAAATAAATAAGTAAATGTATTTAAGTAAAATAAATAAGTAAATTTATTTAAATAAAATAATCAAGTACATTTATTTAAATAAAAACAATAAGTACATGTATTTAAACAAATAAACAAATAAATTTATTTAAATAAATAAACAAGTATATTTATTTAAACAAAATAAAAAAGTAAATTTAAATAAATAAATAAATAAGTAAATTTAAATAAATAAATAAATAAGTAAATTTAATTAAATGAAATAAATAAGTAAATGTATTCAAATAAAATCAATAAGTAAATGTGTTTAAATAAAATCAAGAAGTAATTTTCTTTAAAGAAATAAATAAGTAAATGTGTTTAAATAAAATCAATAAGTAAATGTGTTTAAATAAAATCAATAAGTAAATGTATTTAAATAAACAAATAAGTAAATGTATTTAAATAAAACAAGTAAGTAAATGTATTTAAATGAAATAAATAAGTAAATTTATTCAAATAAATAAATAAGTACATTTATTTAAACAAATAAATAAATAAATGTATGTAAATAAAATAAACAAATAAATTTATTTAAATGAAATAAATAAATAAACGTATTTGAATAAATAAATAAGTAAATTTATTTAAATAAAAAAATAGGTAAATGTGTTAAAATAAAATAAATAATTAATTTTCTTTAAATAAATAAATAGGTAAATGTATTTAAATAAATAAATAAGTGTATTTAAATAAATAAATAAATAAGTGTATTTAAACAAATAATAAAGTAAACATATTTAAATAAACAAATAATTAAATGTATTTAAATAAATAAGTAACAAACAAAATACAAACTCCAACAAAAGTATTTGAACTTCATAAACAAAAAAACAAATGTGTAGAAGAGTTCACTTCAACCTGTGCAAAAGAAAGGCATCGAGAAAGTTGGGCGCGCGAGAAGTAGCGAGACTTGGCGAGGTTTGGCGAGAGTTTGCGGTCAGGTGGTTGCAGGTGTATTTGCGCGGGGTCGTTGACCATAAATAAGCCTTTGGCACTCAGAACCCAGGCGCCATCATGGTCACCTGAGGACAATTACACCTGCCTGGATATGGCTGAGGTCGCTTCAACTTTTGCTCCATCTGCGTCGCACTCTCTTGACTTTCTAATCTTTCTAATTTCAAATTATATCCAAAAATTAACTTCGACTTGTTATTATTATTGGTATTATTATTGTTACTATTATTATTATTTTTATTATCATTAATATTATTATTATTATTGTTTTTATTATTATTATTATTTTTATTATTATTATTATTTTATTATTATTATTATTTTTATTATTATTATTCTTATTTTTCTTATTATTATTATTATTATTATTATTATTATTGTTTTTATTATTATTATTATTATTATTATTATTATTTTTATTATTATTATTTTTATTATTATTATTTTTATTATTATTATTATTATTTTTATTTTCATTATTTTTATTATTATTATTATTATTTTTATTTTCATTATTTTTATTTTTATTATTTTTATTTTTATTATTACTATTATTATTTTATTTATACTATTATTAGTATTATTATTATTACTATTGTTCTTTTTATTATTATTACTATTATTCTTTTTATTATTATTATTATTATTATTTTGTTTGATTATTCTTAATTCCATCTTGATGTTTCACAATGAAATATAATTATTCAATAAAACTTTAAAAACAAAAATGAATTTATTATCTTAGAAATCCCCGTTAATTGAACACGACCACAGTGGGACACAGAAAAAACAATTTGATTGGAAATATAAATTTTTGAAAAAAAAATTGTTGGTGTAATACCCCAAGTAATACCTGAAATAATGATTCAATACCCCAATATAATGTCCGAATGTTGTTGTAATACCTTAAGCTTTGATTTATTACCCGAAGTAATACCTGAAATTTTAATTCATCACCCCAATATAATACCTGAGATATTGATTTAATACACCCATGTAACATAATTGAAAAAAAAAACACAACCGTTGTTGGAGTTCAACTTCTAAATTATTGAGTTGGAATCTAACAAAAAATGTAATTTCTGGCACACAGATACATTTGCAAACACAACCACCCACCCCAACCTACCCATACACACACACACACATCCACACCCACACTCTCCCCCTCCCTCACCCCTTTCTCTCTCTCTCCCTCTTTCTCCCTCTCTTTCTCTCTACCTCTCCCTCTCCCCCTCTCTCTTTTTCTCTACCTCTCCTTTTCTCTCCCTCTCCCCTCCCTCCTTCTCTCTCTCTCTCTCTCTCTCTCTCTCTCTCTCTCTCTCTCTCTCTCACTC
>JARUHE010349096.1:0-14158 GCA_031471125.1 Archaeomysis grebnitzkii | reverse complement strand
TTTCTTCTAATTTATAATGTAACTTTTATATTTTTTAAACTAAAATTAAACTATGATAGAAGTTATAAATTTGAATTACACTTTAAAAGTTTTTCTTCTAATTTATAATGTAACTTTTATATTTTTTAAACTAAAATTAAACTATGATAGAAGTTATAAATTTGAATTGGGTTTCAGGTGAAGCCCTCGACCATCCAAGTGAACCTCTCCTCGTGCTGCACAGTCCCCGAAGACTTGGTCACATTTGCCAAGAAAAACGACGTCCAAATTCTCACTCACAATGATGACTCGGGTGAGTGATTTTCATGGTTCTTTTAAATATATTTTTGGTAATCGATTTTAGTAATCTTTTAAAAAATATTTCTAGTACTATTTTATGTAATACTTTAAAT
Source organism: Archaeomysis grebnitzkii (assembly GCA_031471125.1). NCBI lineage: Eukaryota > Metazoa > Arthropoda > Malacostraca > Mysida > Mysidae > Archaeomysis > Archaeomysis grebnitzkii. The sequence continues at coordinate 13,766 of JARUHE010349096.1, read as the reverse complement.
ACTATTTCTAGTACTTTTTTTAGTACTATTTTAGGTAATATTTTTATTTTTAGTACTATTTTAAGTAATATTTTTAAATAATATTATTAGTAATGTTAAAAGTAATGTGGCTGCAACAATAACCTTCGTGCACTTTCCAATTTTATAATAATAATAATAATTACAGCTTTCATATAGCGCCGACATTATTCAATGAATAGTCTTCAGCGCTTCACATATTTAGGCCTTATTACTATAACCCACATCAGTTGATGTGTACCCTAAGGATATACAGCTGACATATGGCGCTTCCTTCAAGCCGGGGTAAGTTTAGCTTATGAGATTTTAAGAGAATACAGCCACATTCAAATTCTCAATGTAATAGCCTTAGAGTGGACTCGAACCGGTGGCAATGAGATTTGCTTATGTAGCACTAATCACAAGGCAGCGTTCGCATCCACTTGGCCACCATCTCTCATAGGAAAGATAGTTTAATAAGAAACAAAACTGGCAAATGTAAAATTGTAAATGTGCTACATAAGTTATAGCCATTGGTACGTAAGTTGTAGCCATTGGTACATAAGTTGTAGGCATTGCCAATGGATTTAATTTACAAACGACGTCTTAGGACACAGTGTCAGAAGACCTTGTAAATATACATTCAAGATATCACTGTTCATATTTTCATTATTTTTTCAATATATTAATTTTATTCACTATAATAAAATGAAGTTAATCTATATATCGCCAAAATTATACCATAAGACGAATTGTCTATTCCATCCCAGACATATTCAGTTATTTGATGGTGGTCAGTATATGGGATTTGTAGCAATTCTTCAAAAAATGTTTCTACTCTCCTCTTATCATCCGTCTTCATCTACCAAAACTCACATTCATACAACACACTGGCACCACAAACGACTTGTACAACCTCATCCTTACAATGGAGACTCATAGAATATAAAAAAATATTTAATTAGAAACAACAATTTTTAATCTCTAATTTTGAACATTTTGTGGGCACAAATGTAAGAGATCTTTTTATCTACTACACACAGATGTACACACAGATGTACACTGTACAGGGTTCAATCTTCAAAAGATCAAAAATGAAGCCTTATTATACTATACCATCCACGTCAACATAATGTATGGCCACGTGCTCTTTCATAAACTTAATTTGTATTCTTAAGATATCTTTAGTTTTTCAAAACAATGGCACAAATTTACTGTACTTTATGTCATTTTTATTTATGAAATAATAATCACCTACAAGCATATATAATTTAAATAGTGTTTTATGTTATATTATTTCAAAAAAGCTTTGACCAACAAAATAATATATTAATATAGTAAGTTTTTTTGTCGAGTGAGTGAAACGAAGTTAAGACGTAGGTGTTACTTTTCCGTCCACGTCGTCGTCCGGATTTTCAACAAAAGGGTTATGTTTTTATTTTCTTAATAACTTGTTTTTTTGAAAATATTTTTGCATAAAATTTTCAGAACTGATCAATCAATATGCTTACAATATAATGCAATAGAATTATTTTTAGAAAATTTCATGTTTTTGTTATCTAAGTTTGAAATGAAACAACTTAAAATGTTTCACATTCAACAAAAGATTCAAGTTTTTATTTTCTTGATATTTTTGCTTCAAATTTTCGGAATTTAACAATAAATATGCATGTATAAATACAATGTAATAGAATTTTAAAAAACAATATTTTTTATTATTGCTGATAATATTTTTAAAATTTGAAAAAATTTAAAAATTGTGTTGTATATTATAAAAATAAATAATCACTCGACATTTAAGCCACATGACGGTTTAGGGAGAACTAGTTTTAATGTTTAATTAAAATATATGTAAGTGTGAACTTAAGGATTTACTGAAAGTTCCTTCTATGTAACAATGATAAATCACTCTCTGGTGAACACTAGTTTATGACTGAGGGCAGCAGGTTAAAATTTCCTTCACATTAATGCCCGCAAAGTCAATTCCTTCTATGTATTTTATCAAGCTGTTTGTGAAATACCTCTGATTGTTGTTGGTGTTGCTGTTGAGCGGCGGATGATTTGTGAACTTTTTACTAAACCATTGTCATTTAAAAAAACGAATTTTCATAAAAGTTTGCTTAAACGAAAATGAAGAACATAACATTGTAAACTGGTGTTACTAAATTTTTAAACTATTTAGGCCTTACATTGTTTATCCCCAGGCGATTTGGAGGTATTGGTACAACCACTTGTTTATATTTGTAGCTAATATATTATAATTTTGCTTGTGTTGCATCCATTCGTCGCATGTTGGGCAAAGGTCAATACAATTCAAGAACAGGTGTCCACTATGCAAAAGTTTCATCAGTTGAGAAGTGACTATATCCTATCCATTAACCCTTTAACGCCTGTAGGGACAAAATAGTGACGGTTGTAGGGTTATTTTCAATGCAATTATAATTGTATTGTAGACCTTAGGGTAATGATAATTCATGCGTAAAATGGTTAAACAAAGATTGCCACAGTTCAAGAGAGATTCAGTGCAGTGCTAATAAAAACTTTAAATATTGTGCTACATTGGAATCTTAAAAACATGTTTTTTTACCATATATATACCTAAAGTCTCATTGAATAGTCTGACTAGTTCATCTACATGTGTTTAGATGTTAGATTCTTCTTATTGCTAGAATGTTCTTTATAGTTCTGTGGAAAAATAATGAGTCACATTTTTTTTGGTTTGGTCAGACAAGACTATGATGGCTGAGTATGGTAATAATGATGATGAGGATGATACCAGACAATTTCTAGCCTTTCCTTTTTTTGCAGACATCCTTGACGAAGACGTGGTCGAGAACATCATGAGTCGAGTGGGGCTTTCAGGAACCCAGTGCGACGTGTGGTGGTTGGCCCGGCGAAGGACTGTACAAATGTGCTATGGAGTCATCCTGGAGAAGGGATACTCCCTCGCCATCTCCTGCGGGGAGAACGAGGAATGATCCCACAGAGACGCTTTCAATCATTCTTAAGGCGGAAGGTCCCAGAGATGAGCCTTTTCTATTCCAGGGATGGGCCTTTATATTCCAGGGACGGATCTTTTTATTCCATGGATGGGCCTTTTTATTCCAGAGATGGGCCCTTTTCAGGGACCCGGAATGGTCCTTTTCGGTTCTCGATCGGTTTCGATGACTGTGATTAGCCTTTGATGATTCAATCAAATATTTTATTTTGATTAGCAATGATGAAATGTTTTATTTGAACGTGAATTTCAAGACAGTTTTAATCATGAATAATTTCATTAAATATTTATTAAAAATGTTCTCCTCGTGTTTAAAGGTTGAAAGTTATAAATCTTTTATTTTATTTTATTAAAATATCATAAATTTATTCACACTTTATATCTTATTTTTTTGTTAAAACAGCTTTTAAGTGTTTTAACATGCGTAGTATCACCACATATACTAATGTGGAAGATCTATAATAGAAGTTCATTAGATAGTGTACGAATGCTTAAATAAATAAATTCACAATTAATTAATATTACATTTATAATTTATAATGAAATTAATAAATTATAATTATAATAATTATAATAATTATAATGAAATTAATAAATTCAAATATTAATGAATTTAGTTAATTCAAATTAAATCAAATTCATTGCTATAATAAATAATTTAGCCAAAGGCAATTTGTAGTAAATAAAACTATACTTTTTTATTTAGAATCTTTGTAGAAAAATTAACTGCTGGTTGTTCTTGCAAATATGTTTTGTTTACTAAAAGTGTAAAGTTATCTTTTATATCTTTTTATATTATTTATATAAAAATTGTACCAAATTATCTGTGATGTTCAAACATTTATACTTGTATAGTAAGACTTGAACAATGCATAAGCTATATATAAATGCATTTTTCTGCAAAATTAACAAAAACAAGGTATTTTGTATATAACTTTTTGGAAATTTTCTTGATGGTTAATTTATATACCAGTATTCATATTAACATAGTTAATCTGTTCTATTCATATAATAGCAAAGTTTGTTGAATTTCGACTATTTCTATGATATTAATTATTAAAAAACGTATATAGGCTACAACAATATTTTAAAATAAATAACATTTTAAAGTTTTCAAACATACTGTTTTATAAAATGGGATAAATATGAGGATATATAAATATAAAAAATAGATAAAATAAAGAAAGATAAAGATAAATACAGATAAAGATGAAGATGAAGATGGATAACGATAACAATGAAGAAATAAAAATATAAATAACTTTTCCATTGTTTTTAATGACTGGTTTTATTGCTATCAATTAATTATCCAAAAATTTGTTTACCTTATATTTGTTTTTTTTACTTCTATACATTGACATATTATATACAAATTTAAAGTTTATTGAAAGTGTCAAGTTTTATATGTTTAAACTTTTTCTAAAAGTTTAAAGTTTTTTTTATACTAATAAACGTGTAAAGTTAAGTTTAATACTATTATATATATTGCTCTACTCTAGTTTAATTTTTATATTGTTAAATTTTAAATCTTTTTATAATAACTATAATAATTTTCCACCTTAAAACAAAACAAAATCTTAATAATGTTCTATCTTTCATTTTTAATAATTTTTAGAATTTTTAATTTTGTTTTATACATCTTTTTTTGTTTGTTAGAAATCATTAATAAATAATTATAGTAGACCAATATATCTATAATATTTGGTAATAGTTTTTTTTATGATATTAACTAATTGTAATGTTTAAAATATACAACAGTAATACATTGTAGGTTTGAGTTCTTACAATACAAAATGATTTAAATTAAAAAAATATCGTTGATATTACTGTAGATCTGTATTTTGAAAACTGTGTTTCATTATAGAGACTATAACACCTATACTAATTTAGTGCACTTTGACCAATACACTGAACACAAAGTTGAAACAAATATTTTAAGCTTTTCATTTCAATACATTTTGATTGATTTATTGTAACATCAATTTTGAATGGAAATTAATGTTTTAATGAATAGTTTCCATGCCTTTAATACAGTGTTTTGTATTTTTTTTCTTGAATGTCAATTTTCTATTATTATAATTAATTAATTGTTAATAATTATATTGCTATGTTATATAGATTATATTTGAAAAGATGTGAATTATGTTGTTTGAGTGAAAATAAATTTTATTTGTAAAATTTGGTTGTGTTTGTATTGTTAAAAGTTTATGTAAATTTTAAAGTTCATAATTCTTGGATTTTCTATATAACTAAAATATATTTATTGAAAAATGTAATATTTTATATCTTCTGCTTTCAAGCACAGCACTACAGTGTTTTAATGAGCAATATGTTCGGTTACAGAAAAAATTATTTATTTTTAAATTACTGAAAACATTATAAGTTAATTTGTTAAAAATTTAAATATAAAAATTTACACTTTTAACTGAATTTTAATTTTTAGTTTCTCAATATTTATTTTGCATTTAAAGCAATTTTATAAATTGTTTAGTTGTTAGTTCAAAATTATGAATTATTAACACATTATATCTATAAATATGTATATTACATTAAGATATTATCTGTTTGATGTACTTTTTAAATAAATACATTCTTATTTTATTTTGTTTTCTTGCAAACAAGTCTTATTTCATTTATGATATTGGTTTAAATTTCTTTATTGACCTAATCCTAATAAACTTGAACGTTTTTATTGGTAGCATAATACAAAATTAGAAATATATTGATGGGTTGCAAGAAAGGTCGAATTATTGCTGGTGATCTGAATCAGTAGATAGATTATTAACTTTGCTTATTTATATTTATTTTTTATTTATATATTTATTTATTTCTTATTCATATTTATTATTTTACAATATCTATTAAAATAATTGAAAACAATTTATGTCATTGGCCGGATCAAGTGTTTTGTTATTGACATTAGATAAACAAAATGTAGAGCTTTTAATTCTCATTATTGTTTATTTATGGTTTCCATTCCTAAAGTTTTAGTTTTTAAATAATTTTTTTTTAGGAATTTTTAAATAATAGTTTTTTTTATGAATTTTGAAAAGTATTTTTTTATTTTAAATTGATGTAATGAAAAACTATTAATTTTAAACACTTTTTATACTAAAAAACATCTTTTACATAAATTTATATTTTTGGAAATAACAGCTTCTGCTACCAATATTTTTGTATGGTTAACTTTAGAAAAAAGTTTATCCTATATATTTTTTTAATTTCAATTTTAAAGGAATGTTAATTAGAATAAAAAGGAATTATCAATTTTCAACAACTTTTACTAAGGAAACCTTTTACACAAACTTATACTTTGTGAAAAAGAACTGTTTTTAGAAGTATATCTTGGTTAACCAAAATCAAAGCTTGGCTCAAAACGGTCTTGTTTTTTGTTTGAAATGAATATCTAGTTATAATAAAATGAAGAACTATTTACCATCAAAAACTTTTACTAAACACAAAAAATTAATTTGCTGTTTATACTTTAGTTGTTGGGCTTTACTACAATACCAATGAAAATCAATTAAATATTGTATAATTTTGTTGAAATATGGCTTTAGGTATTATTTTCAAAATTTACTTCTACCATTTTATTTACAATATAAGTTTTTTGGTTTATTATAGATTTATGGAAGGAAGATGCAGCTAAAAAGGTGACAATGGTAGCCATTTTTTCAATTTTTGTTTTTCATATCACATTCATATTTATATTTATATCAAATCACATCACATCATCACATATTGCATCATATCATCACATTAAATTATTACATATCACATCACATCATCACATATTGCATCATATCATCACATTAAATTATTACATATCACATCACATCATCACCTATCACATCATATTATCACATATTGCATCACATAATGCATCAAATCACATATTGCATTACATTATCACATATCACATCACATCACATTATCACATATTGCAGCACATCATCACATAATGCATCACATTATCACATATCACATTACATCATCACATATTGCATAATATCATCACATATCACATCATCATATATTGCATCATATCATCACATTATCACATTAAATCATCACATTTTGTAGCACATCATCACATAATGCATCACATCATCACATATTGCATAATATCATCACATATTGCATCATATCATCACATTATCACATCATATCATCACATATCACATCACATTTTGCATCACATTACCACATCGCATCGTCACATGCTGCATCATATCATCACATGAAATTATCACATCACATCATCACACACTGTATCACGTCATCACATATTGCATCATATCATCACATTAAATTATTACATATCACATCACGTCATCACATATTGCATCATATCATCACATCACATCGTCACATGCTGCATCATATCATCACATTAAATTATCACATCATCACACACTGCATCACATCATCACATATTGCATCATATCATCACATTAAGTTATCACATATCACATCACATCATCACATATTGCATCATAATATCACATACCAAAAAATCCTATTCACACTACAACATATCACATTCATATTTACACTATATTCAAATAAAATTCACATTCACACCATATCAATCACCAACGTTCTACTGAACTTTTTTGGCACAAGTCTGGATTTAATGATTGAAAATTATAGAACTAAATTGGTTAAATCGTTTATCAAAATGGCGTTTCTTTCATTTCACTTCTGTCACAGCTTAGGAGGATTGAAGTAACAAAAAAGGATGTTAAGTGGAAGAATGTTGACTAGAAAACATTAGGAGTAAAATATAAAATAATATTTTGAAAAATGCAGGAAGAATGAATAATGCTATGGATGTAAGTCATGTTAATGGAAGATAGATACTATTATGATATAACTTACAGTGGGATACATCGTTCCCCAAAAATACCTCACACACATCTTATTTAAAAAATAAACGCTTTAAAATATTATATTTTATTAAAATCCTTGAATCAAATGCATATACGAACACACTACCAATTATTGAAAGATTAAGTACTTAGTGGTAAACGTAGATGGGGTACAGTCTTTGTACTGTGATACCCTACCAGAAATAATTCGCAACTATACCGTAGAAATGACTTGTTTATATTGCATATATAATTTTTTAACGTACTCACAGCATAATATGCTATTTTTCCAAACAATTACTAGAGGTCATATTTATTATTCCAGTTCTACGGTCAAGTAAATTCATGACAGCGATGGCAAAGATGGATCTTTGATCACTGCCTATCGCACTACCTAGGTAAACAAAGTTATCGAAAAGTAAATTCTCAAGCCTTGCACTCGAAATGCTAAAGAGGGTTCGATGTCCATCCTATATCTTAGTCATAATCCAAAAGACTTCAAGTTCAAGGGGTTCTGCTTCCTGACTAAGCATTTCCATGGATTGCGCCAAAATGTTCAACTTATCAGCAAAAATTACTTCACCATCGACAACATTAAGATTCTTTAATTTCCCCAGCGATTCATTGCATTTAAACTTACCAATTTTTCTTCATATTACTTAGTCCATAGTAATATTGAAAATAGTAGTAGCTGCGCTAGTATTGACGGCGCCCTTGGTGTCAGTGTAACGATAAGACATCAGCTCCAGTATCCTAGAAGGAATTTCGCGTCTATAAAGCAATTTCAAGAGTGATCCAGTATCCATAAAGTCAAATACCATCAACAATTCGACCTAATCTGATAAAAAGCCCTCCCATTATTCAAATTGGAGATTAATAAGAATTCTGAGCTCCAGGATTCTGTCAATGGTTGACCCTTTAGGTGTGAGCCAAGCTTGCTCAGGACATTGGGTAGAGACCAAATAATCGCGAATGGTATTTAACGGGAAACATGAAAATACCGTACCAGGGAAATGTAGAAGCGCGATGCCACGATATTTATTGCAGTCTCCCTTCCTTTTAAAGAAATGGGTGGCAAGCCCTCTTCTCTAGTTAGAGGAACAAAATTGGAATGTCAAACTTTGGTAATAATATCATGCAACTATAGAGTCATTCCATCTCCTCCACTTTAAGCATCTTCGCAGGGATATCACAGACTCCTGAAATCTTTCCATCTCTCAGTGTGGAAACCACTCTCTTCACCTCATGGTGGGAGGGGGGACTCTCAATCTCATCATGAGATGAGTTGATGGAGACAGGGCCGGAGTTTCACCTGCTGAGGCCCTAAGCTATATGAAATTTGAGGCCCTTCTTTTTGATGAATTAGTGTTAAAATAACGATGTATTTAAAAAAACTAGTTATGCCTAAACCGCTATGCGGCTTAAATATCGAGCGATTATTTATTTTTATAATATACAATTGTAAAAATATAATCAGCAATAACAAAAAAAATTATTTTTTATAGATTCTATTAGATTATATTTATACATGCATACTTATTGTTAAATTCTGAAAAAAAAATTTTAATGTAAAGTATTTTACAAGTTATTTTTCCTCATTTTAAACTTAAATAACAAAAAAACAGAAATTATCTAAAAAGAAATCCATTGCATTATATTGTAAGCATATTGATTGTTCAGTTCTGAAAATTTGATGCAAAAATATTAAAAAATAAACAAGTTATTAAGAAAATAAAAACTTGAACCTTTTGTTGAATGTGAAATATTTTACAATTATTTCTCCTCGTCTTAACCTAAAATAAGAAAAAAAGTGAAAATTATATATAAAGAATTCCATTGCATTATATTGTAAGCATATTGATTGTTAAGATCTGAAAATGTGATGCAAAAATACTAAGAAACATACAAGTTATTAAGGAAATAAAAACTTGAACCTTTTGTTGAATGTCCGGACGACGCAGACGCAGACGACGACGACAACGGAATAGTAACACCTATGTCTTAACTTCGTTTCATTCGCTCGACAATAAAAATAGTACTTGAATTTTGAAGAAAAAAAATATTTTAATTTGGAAAAGTACATAAATCTTAACCATTTAATTATCAAATAATACTGTTAATTTTTAAATTTCTCACCACGGGAAAAATATTTTATCGTACTTAAGCTTTTTGTAAAGTGATTTTCAAAACAAACGCCTATTAGCTATGTCCAAATCTCATTCAATTTGACCAAATAAGGTCTGTATTGTTTTTGAGCATAAAAATACAGTAGTTCAAACCTATTCATTTAGAGTTACAAAAAATTTTATTGAACAAAAATGGTTTTTCATAACTTAGCAGGAGTATTATTTTCTATAATACTAGGTTTATTTCTCACACCATTACTTCTATTTTATGTGTTATGTTTTGTTTTGAAAAATTGGTGTTATATGGCTTTCCTGATTTTACCTTAATGAACTGAAACAAAAGGACCGTTCTTTTACAATCGGATTCGATCCTGGATTGGATCCAAAATGGTGGTTTCTGTTTTTTTACAGATTTAAGACATGGAATCGGACCCCGGACTTACCATGAGCTTTGGATTTTTGATCCGCCAATCAGCGACAAGTTTTATGGTGACAGCCAATCATTCCAATGTTGACATTGGAATAAAATTTAAATACAACTGTTAGTACTTTATTTTCATAATATGTTTCGTCATAATTACTATTATGATTTATGAATTATTAATACAAATGATAAATGATTATAATGTTAGTTGTATGGAATGAAATATATTTATAATGTTAGTTGTATGGAATGAAATATATTTATTCTTAGATTGCAATTTGTTTTGTCATGTCGTCTGTATATTTACAACCAATAGATTTGTTTCATTGTTTGTTGATGTCTTGAAGTTGTCAGGGGGGGGAGTTTACGTTCTTTTAAGAACATTGGAAACTACACTTGGTATCGTTTTCTCGGATCAGATCCGAAACGTAAAATTTGTAAAAGAACGGTCCTTTGATATGCTGCGTCGCTCTTCTTCATGAATGTTCAAATGCTGTAAACTATATCGAAAAGTAATAGTAGACAATGGTTACGGTCGGAACCGTCGGATGCACATGCAAAGTGGTTTTTACATGCAAGATCGATGTAAAACATGTTTTTGCATGCACATCGTACATGCGTAGACTTTGTAGGTGTGCTAGAAATTTAATCAGTATTTCATATTTAAAAAGTATAGACTGTCAAAGAAATGTTTTTGATAAATGTAATTATTTATGTTAATCAAGTTTTCAATAGTTAATAATTGTTCAATACATTTATTAAATACAGTAACGTGCACCCGTGTTAAGTCGCCCTCTGGCGACTTTGCCATGTACTAGTAATAATTCAATTTAATAATATAGGGAAATAGATAATTTTCGTTACAAAAAAATCGCCCAAAACTACAGAAAATTTCCCATAGTTTGATGTAACCACTGCCTACTGTATCTATTTCCCTATATTACTAAATTGAATTATTACTAGTACATGGGCGCACGTTAGAACGTTTTTCGAACAAATGATTGATTATTGTTTGCAAAATAATATATATATATATGTACTTACTAGTACCAATAAACTGATTACATGTCACTAGTATTATCTTCAGAGTTAACTAACTTGAACAATTCAAAATTTATAAAGATTCGAAGGATATTTAACTCTAAAACATTTTATGTGAACTGAAGGGTAATAGTTTAATTGCTTACACTTGAACACAAGCGAAGGATAAACCAAAGAATTAAAGGTATAAAAGTACTATAGGGTTAAGAGTTTAATTGCTTACCATTCAACACAAACAAAGGATAAACCAAAGAACTAAACGTGTAAAAGTACTATAGGATTAAGAAAATTTATCATAGAAGAAGAAGCGAGCCGCCTACCTGTTTTGGAGCTCCTGATTTTGATTATTTTTCCCATGTTTTGATAATTTCTTGGAAATTATATATTTCCTAATGTGTTTATGAATGATTCAATGTTATGGTGATGTGCTTTAATTATAACTTAATAATTTAGCTTATTGAAATAATATCTGTTTTGCTGAGAAAAGACAGGTAGGAAGATTTGTTATTGTCACGTGATTGGGGGCGTGGCCTATATTGCGACTGAACTCTGAGACCCGTTTTTTGTGAAATTTTAAGGGCCGGATCGAATCCGAGAGTACGGTACAATATGGAATTCCCAATATTTCCCAAAGAACATAACCGCCCACCCCGGAACTTCATAATGTCAACAAAGAAATCTATTGGTTGTAAGCAGAGTAGACAATAATAAACAAGATTTTCGCTTAGGACGCAAAATTATTTCACCTAGCGTTAAACAGGTTAGTCTTATTACAATAATACAATTTATCCATAATACCTAAAATAAATTAATTTTTATAGCTACAGTAATTAGAAATATGGTATGTAAAACGTAGATGTTACAATTTTGTGTATAAAATCTAACTCATAAAATAGATAGATTCAATTGAGGAGTGTGCCAAAATGTTAGGGAAAATTTGCAGGGCGATGAAAAATATTATTGCATTTCAGAGAGGACATTCGTTTTTGATCGGATTCAATTGTTTTTAAGCTTTCATTGCTAATGTTTTGGGCATTTGTTAAGTTTCACCTCTTGTTTTGTATTTGAAAAAATGGCAACTAAAAATTACCCCACACAATTTGATTTTCATTTGAATTATACATTTTTGGCTACAAAATAAGACCCTCAACTAACCAAACCTAACCTGACTTTGCTCCTCAAATGGCTTCTATTTGGCCAAAAATTCATTTTTAGTGAAAAATATATCTAAAATACCCTACATATCTTACTTTTTTCCTTAAATGTTGTAAGAATCCAAGAGCAGCTGTAACACTTAACAAATACCCTGGTTTTTAGCACCATGCTAAGAAGCAGGGTCTTTTGTCCTGCAATATTGATAGGCATTTATACAATTTGACCTCTTGTTTTTAATTTTGGCAACATTTAAGGAAAAGGTGAGATATGTAGGGTATTTATGTAAATTTTGAATCCTTTGTCCCTTTTTCACTATAGAATATAGACCGGGTTAGACCCTCACTTAATATAGCCTAACCTGACTTTGCTCCTCAAATAACTTCTAATTGGCCAAAAGTGCACGAATTGAGGAGTAAAGTCAGGTTAGGTTGTGTTAGGTGAAGGTGGAAATAATGTGAGATAATTTTCAAATTATATAGGCTAGTTTTTTAAAAACAAAACCAGAGGTGAAACTGTATAAATGCCATATTTTATTTTGTCCTCTTTCAATGTACTACATAAGTTCTTTTTGAATTCAGAGTCCAAGAAATATAGATAAATGCAGTCTTTTAGCATAGTGAGTAAATTCAATAAATTAAATTGTTTAGTGTTAAATGAGTGTCCAATACATTATTAATTGTATAATATACTTAATAGACAATAGAGTTGCATTCAATTGTATTGATAAGTAAATATATATACTCAATTGAAAGAAAAATGAGGTACCTTAAATGTATTTTACACAAAATTGAATCCTTCAGCATTCTTCTTAGAATAATTAATTTGCTGAGTTCTTGAATTGATTGATATTTCTCTAAATAATATATATTGTTGTCGAGTGTGCGTAGTGAAGCTCGACATAGGCGTAGCAATTGTGATGTTGTCGTCGCCTGCGTTAGACAATGACTTGAATGCTTATATACCATCTATACTATTTTTTTTTTTCATATAAGCTTGATTATTGGTTTTAATATATTACTAGGTATTTTTTTTTATTTTATCACTTTTTGTCGATTGTGCGTAGCGAAGCTCTACAGAGGTGTTAGACAATGACTTGAATGCTTATATATCATCTATACTATTATTATTTCTTTTCATATAGGCTTAGTTATTGG
>JARUHE010349095.1:0-29820 GCA_031471125.1 Archaeomysis grebnitzkii | reverse complement strand
TATATAAATGCAGCCGATCGCATTGGCTCTTCCTCCAAGCTGTTTTTGATAACATAGCGTTGATTTGTTGTTCTGATCAAAGCATTTTATGATAAGAAACTTGGTCAAAAAACTGTCTGTAAAATCTTAACAAGAAGTGACAACATGATGAGTATAACACTTTTTTACCAATTCACTCAGGGCTTAACGTTCAAGTTATATGAACCTATAATTAGCCATTTAATAATTGTATGTTGGTATCTTTGAAGGTAAGATGAAACTAATAACCAGGAGTTGTCATTTTATATAATGCCTAAAGACAGGTCTTGAGCAAAAGACATAATAGGAAGTAATTGGTAGAGAAAGAAATCTATTTCTATCAACATTCATTACTGAGCCGCCATTTATCATGAAATTAATTTACCCAACTTTTGATAATTAAATAAATAAAGAATTTAATTGTTTTGTTTTAACATTTTATCTGATGAATTTAACATCGAAACATTTTAAATAAAGGCCACAATAATTTTTTCTCGCACAAAATTTAGATTTCCTTCTTTTTTTCTTCAGCTTGTTCCCATTTTTGTATATGTTTGATTTGGAACAAATATTTTTCACGCCACGGATGCACTTTAACCGTTTATTGTAACACCGGTGATACATACGTCTAATAGCTTACTAATTAATTTGTAACATTGGTGTTACATAAGATGGAGTAAGCTATTAGACTTATGTATCACCAGTGTTACAATAATCGGTTAAAGTTTTAAATGAGTCTGTGACCGTCACTCAGAAGGGCTGGCATAGTAAAAAGATGCTTTGGTTTCATTCACTTCCGGGAAATCATTTTCTTATATAATCCTTATAGTTGTTGTTAGACAAGAAATGCATTTCGTTTCAGTTATCTTTCCTCTAGCACGTCTAAAGGTTCATTAATTTACAAAATATAGATTTATTGAATGGTATTCATATCATTAACCATTGCACGTTTTTATATTTGTTAACTATTAACATTTGGTCGTATATAAAAATTATGCAAATAAACATTCTTTGATTTGTTTTTGTTCATTATAAGACATTGAAATATAAATAAAACAAAATATGCATACTTCTATTTCATTTATAAAGCTAATTAAAGCATTTGAAAACCGCTGCCTTGAGATTAATGCCGTAAAAGCAAATCTCTTTGGCACCGATTGGAGTCCGCTATAAGGTTATTTCATTGGAATTTGAACGTGGTTGTATTCCCTTAAAATCTAATATGCTAAATTTACCCCGGCTTAGAGGACGCGTCATATGTCGCCTGCATATCCTTAGGTACACATCAATTGATGTGGGTAGTAAAACTTAAGATTGGTATGTGAAGCGGGGCAGAGATCGGTTAATTTCGATTAGACCCGCTATATAAAAGCCACAAATATTATTAATATTATTATTTCTTGACTGACAGCACATTAATGTACTGTCATTATTTATTTTATTCATCTTATATATCGCTATATCAATTTTCAGCGAAGTATTCATTGTACTGCACTGTTTTATTGTTTATGGTTTGTTGTGGGTCTTTTCTGTGGTTGGTGCTGTCAGCGCTTTTGTATTTGTAAACTTTTTCTCCCATATTATTTGAACATGAACACAGACCACACAAAATGTTCGTAGAATGTTTATTTTTTTATTATACTTATCAGTGCAGACTTATTTTTTTATATTAATTCTTGAGAATATTGTTGAGTATAGCCTCAATTGTTTTCATTTTTGACACGCAGTTTATTTTTTCATTAATTCTACATTTAGTTTTTATAAAAAAATTTAATTTATCCTTAAATTTGTTTCGTTTTATCTTACTGTATTGCTTAATAACTTAGTTATTATTTATTCATTAAACAAACATAACAAATTTGTTTCTTTTAACATTTTTATAATTTATTAGTTGAGGAATACAGTTATTGCTAACATTATTTCATCAGTGTTCTTCTATTACTATTTATAACTGATGAGATAGGTGTAAATGCTGAAACCTTTCAAATGCCGATTAGTATTTAATAGTATGAATTGCTTTTTCAGCACAATCTACTCTAAAAAATAAATAAAATAATTATATATCTGGTGCATTAGATAAATTAAAATACAGTTCTATCGGTCAAGCAAAGTTGTTTCGACATTGCTTGAGAGTTGAACTTAAGTTTGTCAGGAATAAACTAAATTTAAACGTTATTAAAACGTTGAATGCACGTTTGTTAAGCTATGGCTATATATATAACCGCTATTAATGAAAATTGAGTACTGTTTTTTTGTGGAATAGTTTTAAACATACGTTTTAGAAACGTTACATAATGCTTATTTGAAACAACATTGTCTCAAAAATATTCATACAACCTTGTATTGGAATTGGTTGGAGTGAAATTGGTATAAATAGTTGTTATAACGTTTTAACAACGTTATTCAAATGTTCATACAACTTTAAATTCAATAATAGTTTCAATTACAAAGATTTTTCCAAAAATACAGCTTTGTATAAATGATAAAAGTTTCTAAAAAAAATGTCGTGACAACGTTAAACTGCATATTGGGAATGACTTGGTATCAAAACAAATATAAAAACAATAAATAGGTTTCAATAAGGTATACTAAAATAAATTAAAACATTATTTACTAAATTTGTCTTTTATAATACAAATAAAAAAAGGCAATTAAAAATGTATAGATTTTATCGAATCATCAACCAAAATTAAAATTGAAACCAAATTTAAATACGAATAAATTTGAATAAAAATAAAAAAAAATAAAATAAAAATAAAAAAAAATAAAAAATGATTCAAAATATTTTGAAAACATTTTTAATAAACTCACTAAAAAGTTTTTCACCTGAATGTCTTTTCCATCATATTTGATGTTTTTAATTAAGATGTTCGATTTTATTTATTTCTTTTAATTAAATTTTTAGACTCGTTTTCACATCAAATATTTATCATTATTATTGCTATACATCCAGTACTCTCGCTGAAAATATAGTTTTAAGTTGATTTATTAGTTATTATGAAACATTAAAACATAAAAGGGCAAACAAAATTCGGACATAAATATAAAATAATATGAACATAAATGTTTATCATTCAGTGTTTCTTAACTCACAAAGTATGATCATTGAACATTAAATTTTAAATTACTAAACATTGTTTGGCTGAACACCTTAGGGTGGAATCATAGGAATATATTTTTGCCTCCAAAATTAGAGTTCATGTTTTTTTGCGAATTATTTTTATAAAATGAATTTCCAAAAAACACAAAAAATTCTTCAAAATACCTACCTTGAACCTTATAATGAGATAATTTCATCGAATTTAAGCAACTAAAAACTTCAACAAAGAAAATTAAGAATTGATAATAAAAAATTAATGGATTATAAACCAGTGGCGAACAAATAAAAATTGTTTAACGTACAATTGAACAAAAAAATGGTACATTTAAAGACAAAACAGTGACTGAATTAATGAAGTAAATTAATAAATATTAAACAAATTTTTCGTAAAGAAAAGAGGGAAAATTATCTGTTTCTTTACTTTCATCCTAAGTATCAAATGACCAAGTTTTAATAATTACGTTAATTAAAAATATTGAAACTTTATTTTAATTATAGGCTACAAAATAACTATGGAACTGAAATAGTACCTTTAAAGTTAACCTAATTTTTGTTATATTGATAAACTGTTTGTTAGTTAATTCATAAACATTAATAATAAATCAAAAATATGTGCGATTATTGTGCAGTTGACTCTACATCGCTTATTAATAAGTGAATATCTCCGTAAGGTTGTAATTGGTCTTGAACTTGATGATACATAAGCTTATGTAAATATAAAGAAAAACATTTGTGAAGATTTTTTCAATAAAACACTCGTTTTTGAGCAATCTTGACCTTTTCTTCACTACATTTGCATTATGAACAGCTTCCTGCATTGTGAAAAAAAAGGTTATTTTTCATAAAAATTGTCTGATTCAAGAATAGCTGGTAATATTTAACTGTAGAGAACTTTCTAAATCTTTTATACTTTTATTTAATGTTGGTTATCATAAATGAGCTATTTGTTACATTACCATACGGTAAATATTTAGAAGGTGTCCTAAAGTTTTCTGTTTTGTGAGTTAGTTTAGTTTTTTTTAGTTGTTGAAAAAATTAAAGGTTGTTTATCAACATTTAAGTTGTAGAAACTTTTTATTTATTAACGTTTTTTTAATTAAATAGTAAATAATAAAATTATATGGTAAGCTACGACATTTGTCAAACAATTTGTGAAGATACTAAAATGATTGAAAATGTAATGTAATTTTAATATATATTGAAGGGATAAAGTTGTCAATATTTAAGTAATTAGAACATATGAAAGAAAACCATTTCAGAAACTTTATATTTTTATGTATTTTATGCAAATATATTCAATGTTTTGTTTTATTTATAATAAAAACTAAATGTTTAATGTAACATAACTGGTGTGTGATAACTTATGTTTTATTATGATTAACTGTAATGCCTGAACCATTTTAGAATACAAATAATTTTATTAAAATTCATAAATGTTTCAATTAGTAAAAAAAATAGTAAATATACTATAATTGAACAATTATATTAATCTATTCAGTCATTTTAAAAGAAGTTGTTAAAGAAAATGACATTAGGAGTAACTATTTTATTCTTAATAATATTAGACAAGTGTTTTTAGCGTTTCATTACCATTATTAATTGTTAATTAGAAAAGGGATTGAAGTGCCCAAAAAAACTATGATGACCCTTCAGATCCGTAGGTTTACCGTCTTTGGACGCATTTTTTCAAACAAATGTACAACTATCTTTAAAGTAATTTAACCAAATCATTGCTTATGTCATAATATCTATTGTACTGTGCACCATGTAGCAAAATACATTTTTTTTATCAAATAATATTTTTCTAAACTAAAGGCATGTTTCAGATTTTAACAGTTTCAAAACAGAAACGCCACTAATACGTCACTCATTTTGAAACAGAATCCAGAAAAATTTGAAATAAAAGTCAGCTGCTTATGTAAACAAACTCCAATGAAATTTAACTTTTAATTTTTTTTATATAAAATCAGTCTAAACATTCATTTATGAAAGTATTAATTTAATTTAGGAATCCTATTAAAATAAAACAAAATATTTTAAAGTTTATAGTTGAATTATGAAGAAGCTGATGGCAACTGAAATGTGGCCATAATTGATTGATTTGATTTTTTCTTTATAAATAGTCTATAACATGTATATATACATTTAAATTATTTATTAATAATCTATACAAAAATATTTAAACAAAATTATCACCTTAAGATTAAACATTCAATGTTTACATTTTTATTCCATGACGTCACCTGGAAACTACCTCAGGAGCTTGTTTGTAAAATTTTGCTTTTTTGATGAAACAAACTGTTTTGAGTCGGAAACATCTATGACGTCATAATTTTCAAAATTTTACGAACTGTTTGCAAACTGTTGGAACCAGAAACTTGCCTTAATATTGTTTCCGTTACGATCTATTTCTAAATTTCTGATGAGATAAAAATGAAAAATATTTGCACATAAAAATAAAAAAGTAAGGTTAAAATGTTCTCTACATTTAAAGTATCTGTGAGCTACTACAATAAAACTACAATGGATTTTAAAACTTTGGCAGACAAAAATAAAAAAATATCAAAATATTCTCAAATATCTCTTTTGCACTTCATATTACTGTTTTTGATAGTGTTAGGACTACCCGCTCAGATCAATTGTAAGGTAGGTTGCGGAAATGCGTCCACCACGCGAAATACGTTCACCTATCAAACAAATTACAATAGCTTCCCAGAAAAACTCTTAACATTTATAAGCAGGATATTTTAAGAATCTACGTACCCTTTCTGACAAGCTACAGGTAATGTAAAGACTGAAAACCTAATCTATTATAGCATACAAGAGTTTTAAATCATAAGTGAACGCATTTCGCGGATGGCCGCATTTCCGCAACTTACCCTATTACATTGTTTAGGGGAAAGTTTAAGTTCAATAGATGAAGTTTTTCATTTATAAAGTAATTATATTGTACAAGTTTTGTATTGACATATTTCATTAATTAATTCATGTTTTATTATTTATTTTATAATAATTTATTCTCTCTATTGCAGGAAAGGACACAACAACTCGTTTTAGACCCACAAAACTTCGACATAAGGACTCATGTACAATGGTTCTTACTGTTAAAAATAACTCTATCGTATGAATAATTCTATCTCACCTGAACTGATCGCCTACATTAATATTGTTTGCAAATAAATAAATATTCAATTAATTTTTTACTCAAAACGAATTAATTTCTTCAAGTGGGAAATGAAGTCATTGAAAACAAGTGGGAAATTAAAAAGTACAAATCGAACTGTTTGAATAATCTTATGTCAATAACTATAATAAAATAAAAACAAATGAACATTGTAAAACAAATATAACCAATTAGCAATGATTTTTGTTCTCTACTTTTCATTAGTCAGTCCCATCCTTTCTTTTCCTAACAACAGAAGTCAAAATGAAACTAATTGGACTTCTTACAATAAAATTAAGAACATAAATGGAACTTACAAAAATAATATAACTTCAGAAATAGGGAACCATTCCGAGTTAAATTATTATGAAAACAATATTAATGAAACCACAGATGAACTCAATTTGGTAGAAGGTCCAGACTGGATAAGTGTGTTGTACACCAAGCCAACATTTGTCAAGAAAAATTTCACTCACACCACAAAAGGAGAATCACTTGCTTGGGGTAACATGAAGCCTAAACATTACAAGGAGAAGGTGATGGAAAAGATGCACAGATTGAAACCCATCAAAACAAGAAGGAAGAGGCAGGAGATTGAAGGAGTTGTGAGGCTGTGCAAATACAACAACCCTGATTGCATTAAACATTTCGAAGTGAGGTTCACGAATGTGAATAAATCGGTCGTAGACAAATTTTCTTTCAGTCACTTTCTGAATATCTTTAATTTGTCAAATGAAGTGAATTTTAATTTATACAATTCTGTTCCATCAAACTATTCCAGAAATTCCACCAAAATGTTGAGTAGTAGTGAAGAAGGAATGTCTGCAGCAATATATATAATTGTGGTCTTAACCTTTTATTCGTTGGGAATCGTTTGCATGAATGTCAGTTTTATTTGGAAGGAACACAGAGAAGTGGAGGAGACCAAAATATACCAACAGTACGTGAGCGAAGCGCGAAACCGATGTTTCAGACCTATCAACAAAAGCCGCATCGCCAACCGGTTGGCTCTGCAAGCGCTGAACACAGTGTACGCAGTCCCACAGGCGAGTTCTAAGCAGCAAAAGGTCACTTTTGTTTGAAGTTTAAACATTTTCCTGGTGTCAATTATTTTTTTTACTGGACGATTCAAATAATTTTATTTCTATGTAAAAATACTTTGATTTGTGTTTTATTGCAATACTACATTGAGGCTTTTAATGTTTCGTCTATTATGAAGTATATGTGATAGCAAACAATCTAAAATGAGGCAGATACTAATTAATACTAACGGAACGAAAACTTGATGAGCATCTTGTTTTTAAGTATTTGTATATTTTTTCTTGTAAATAAATCAAGTTTAATTAAGAACTGTACTTTATTTTTCTTATAAATGTTTGTCATTGAATACTGAAATAAAGTGAATGGATATAAGTAGCATAAAGCATGCAAAACTTTAAGTGAGTATGCAAGCTATGTTTTCATTATTAGGTTTCCAAAACTAATAATCAAAATCAAATTTTTCAAAGTTATGAACTCATTGGCTGAGGTATAAATTTAGGAAAAAGGCAACTGGCTGAAACACAATAATTTTGTTATATCTATCAAATATATTTAATAATTTACCTAAAGTTTGAATGTTTCAACTTAATTTAAAATTTAGGTTTTAGGTTTTATTCAAAAACACTTAAAGTGGTATTTTCATAAGTTGTTCATAAGTTTAAATAAAATTTATTTACAGAAATAATTATATTTGTGAAAACAATTTCTTAAAAAGCTTTAATACAAAAATATATTCATTTAATTTATATATTTCATTAAGGATGCAACTAAATAATCTATTTTTAATCTTACTAACTGGTAAGACAAATCCGTGAATTCTTTTTAAAGCCAGAAATGGAATATTATGAAGAAGATGCAAAGTATTGTGTATCTTTGCTCTCCAAGATGCATTAATTGTTTTTTTGTTTCAAAACTTAAAATGAACTAAAAATTATTTTCAAACAATTAATTGAATAATATAATAAAACCAATGTTATTGGAGTCGCATAATTAAAATGTTTATACGTTTATATCGACAGCCTAATCCGAGTTGATAATTCAAAATATTAAAACAATACAATCTGACGAGTGATCGACGATACAATTCAGTTTTTTCGACATAATTTAAGTTTTAAAAAATAAATTTCAAAAACCCACAAAACTTGACCTTTCAAGACTTTGCGGGGTAGTGAAGTTTGCTGGCACATTAGTGCCAGCAAACTCATAAACTAGTGTTCACCAGAATGAGATTTATCATTGTTAATATTTCAAGTTTCAAATTACAAAGAAAAACCTATTTAATGCTTCTTCTTTTTCTCACCATCAAAAATTAAAAATTAAAAAAAAATCTATTTCACCTCGACTTTTCTCAATACAAGATTATTGATTACAGGGTACAATTTGAAACACCTAGGTGAGGTATTCATATTTGGATATTTGTTTATTAGGGCTGACTCAGTTATGTTCTCGGATTTGTAAATTGTATTTCCACTATTCGAGTTTTTTAGAGTGATTACTGATTTGCATGTGTAAGAATATTGCGTTGTTATTGTTTCCTTGCCTCACATCTCGTTCATGTTTCCTTTTATGCAGTGCAAAATCCCTCCCTGTCTCACCAAAACAACTTTAATAGCAGTCGTTACATTTTATTTGATAAACACCGGCATTTTTGTTATAGATGGTGCGACTTTTTTATTAAAGTTTTTAGTATAGTGTTTTTATACTTATAAACAATCTTAAATCCCGAATTATTTAAATTTATCTTGTATTTATCTAAAGATGTGCTGTAATTTTATCATTGTTATCATCAAAAGGAAATGATAGAGTAACGAGATGAAAATGTTTTCTACATTTTAACTGACACTGGGAAACGAATTGATCATTGTAGCCATGATTTGTAAAAAAATTAGTGACACTTTTTATTTCTTAGTCTACATATTGGGGGTCGCATATTCGGTATGCTCTGAAGAACTGTCCCGAAATAACAGCTTGCTTAACCTGGAAATTATGTGAAGAAATGAAATGAATATATGATAAGTACTTAGTGTGTTTGTGATAAACTCTAAACGAAAGTTTATTTTGTTGGCCATGGATAACTATGTATAAAAATGAAAGTTCATTGTTTGATTCCCATTCAAATACAAAATGAATACAAGGAAGAAGCGCATTGAGCTGGTTTAAAAAAGATTAAAAGTTAGTATTTGTAGAAACTACAGTAAACTTGTGGTTCGAAATATTAAGTCTTGTGTGTTTAAAAGTTTCATTTTTAAAACTTCTAAAAACTCTGTGCTTTTAAATTATGTGAACCTATGTTGAGACAACTGAATTTTATCGCCGATCACCTGCTAGGTTGTATGGCTTTATTATTTTTAATTATCAGCTTAGGTTAGACTGTCGATTATAGGCATGTATATATTTTAAGTACACGACTCCAATAACAGTAGTTTGATTATACTTTTTATTATTTTTTCACGTTTAATGTGATCTTACTGTTCAATTAATTGAATATTGTTAATTACTTCTTCACAGTAACAACTTTCAAACTATTGACAATGCAAATAAATTGTATCAAAGTTCGTTTGTGTATTTTGAAGACAATTTTTTTATAAATTTATTGTAATGGTGTGGTATCCGATTTGATGACCTGGATACCACGTTAGTATATAACAAAATGGTGTGGTATCCGATTTGATGAACTGGATAGCACGTTAGTATATTAAAAAATGGTGTGGTATCCGATTTGATGAACTGGATACTACGTTAGTATATGCAAACATGATGTGGTATCCGATTTGATGAACTGGATACCACGTTAGCATGTACAAAAAATGGCGTGCTATCCGATTTGTAGAACTGGATACCACGGTAGTATATAAGGCAATGGTGTGGTATTCGATTTGTGGGACTGGATACCACGTTAGTATATACAAGAATGATGTGGTATCCTATTTGTGGAACTGGATACCATGTTAATATATAAGATAATGGTGTGGTATCCGACTTGTGGGACTGGATAGCACGTTAGTATATAGAAAAATTGTGTTATATTGGATTTGTATGAATTGAATACCACGTTAGTATATACAAAAATCGTGTGGTATCCGATTTGATGAACTGGATACAACGTTAGTATATAAGAAAAGTGTGTGGTATCTGTGGTGATTGTGTATCCCACATATGTCAGTCTTGTTTAAATAAGGTAATGTTCACCTATAATGTAATAGTCTTAATGATCTTAATAATAAAGACGTACGAAGCTAGTCTCTCTCTAACCCCTCTTCCCATCAACCAAGCAGGCAGCCACACATGGCGCAGTAATTGCAGGAACAATATTGAAAAACCTGTTGTGTGGCAAGAAGCTGTTTAGGTTGGGAAGAGGGAGAAAAAAGTCTCTGAAAACAAGTAAGACTTTTTCAAGAAGGCAAATTAAAAAAAACAAACAAATAAGATTGAACTTGAAATCGAAAGAAAAATGAAAACATTTTTACAAAATGTATGTTTCTTCTGATATGGTAAATGAAAATGACTTCCCTAGAGGAAAGAAAAATGAAAATAAGTTTAAAAAGAAAACCGCGTTGAACTACGATGTCTGCACAACGGCGGATGAATAGTTGAAGGACCAACGTGCCAATGGTCGGAGGACTAAAGTGCCAAGGTGTCAGAATGACACGGAGTGGGTCTCATCTGAGAATAACAGTTATAGAGAGAGGGACCGCATTAGATACGCATGCAAGAAGGACAGGCTCAAGAAGAAGCAAAAGAGTTAATACCTGGAAAATTTAGGAGACTAATCCATCTAATCACTAGTAACAAAAATACGCTTAAGGGCTCATAAATGGGACGTACGTATGGATTAGGATCCAGAAGAAGCTAAAGAGCCTGAATACTATCCATGGCAAGAAGGCCACCAAAGCTCTTCAAGTGAAGTCCCAGTCAAAACTTCCCGCCAAAAAAATGAAAGCAGGACATCAAACGTCGGAAAAAAAGCAGCAAACCCATGGATGGAAGCTTAATAAAGATGGGATTGCCTGCCAAAGTTAAATTACTGAACATGTTCTTAACAACCATCAGACAGGAAGGCAGCGAACATACATCGTGTAAGACATGCGATACAAGTGCAATAAAGATGTAAGGTTGCATACACCTTAAAAGTTAAAGATTCCTTCTCTTCGAGATGAGAGGAGGAGTTAAAGATTCAACTTTTCAATTACACTTTCCTCTTCCCTGGAGGCAAAAGGAATTGGTGATTGTGTATCCCACATATGTCAGTCTTGTTTAATTATGGTAATGTTCACCTACAATGTAATAACTTTGATGATCTTAATAATAAAGACATACACAAGCTAGTATCCGACTTGTGGAACTGGCTACCACGTTATTATATAATAAAATGTTGTGGTATTCGATTTGTGGAACTGGAAACCACGTTAGTATATAAAAAAAATGGCGTGGTATCCGATTTGTGGAACTGGATACTACGTTAGTATATAATAAAATGGTGTGGTATCCGATTTGTGGAACTGGATACCACGTTAGTATATAAAAACATGATTAGAAGAAGCCAAGTTAATCTATAAGGTCGCTTATCTCAAGCTGCTCCTTATGTTATATCAACAGTATTAGATCTAATGATTAAACAATTACAAATCAGAATGTGCTCCAACGAGGAATTCAACAAATAAAGACAGCATGAGGAAAAAATCCAAGCTCTTAAAGAGAAGTTCAAACGTGAGAACGAAACGAGCATATCCAAAATAACCTAAGTTTATGAAAAGTTGTAAGACATTAAAGAGGAATAATGTAAAGACAGAAAACTAGACCGTTTGATGATTAAGAGGATTTTAAATTAAAAATTGGGCTTGTGGTGTTAAATACAATAAGAAAAGAAGAGCCAGAAGCATAGGAAAAAATGATAAATGTTTAAACTGGAGAAACTGATAAACTGCAAGAGGAGTAGCCTCTTGGGAGTATTCGAGCCTATATCAATTGATCACCCATCGAAAATTCCTCAAACAAGAAAGAATTTTAATCATTGAAACAATAACTCATAGAGGTAAGAACCTCAAGAAAATAAGAAAATCCACATATAAGCAGTTGTTGATCGCACGATTGGAATTTCAGAGCACGTTGATGAGCATGAACTCGAGATTTAAGCCAAAGAAGACGAGCATAACCTGAAGATACATCATAAGGCAGCAGTTTGTGTGGCATCTGGATCAAGGAACTGAATTATAAAAACCGAGTAAGAAGAAGCCAATATAATAAATAATGCCGGTGACCCCAAGCCAGTCGTTACGTAATGATTTCTCGAGACGTCGACACTGTTAGATCAAATGATTAAACAAATACGAAGTACTACAAAGACTTGTTTCTCAGCGTTCATGGAACAATGACAATTATGACTATATCGCAATTGAAATCAAAATAAAAGGAAATTTTAAATGTTAAACATTCATCATGTAGCTTAACGAGCAAGCTCTGGTCACACGAGGACTATTTTGAATATTTATTCAGATTTTTGCCCGCAAAGCTCTAAACTAAATGTAGCCTACTCTCACATTAATAATTTGGTTAGAACCAGAATCAGAATCAGATTTATCCTTTTGAAATGGAGTCTGTTCTCTGTAAGAGAAGGCAAACATTAGCTATTGTAATACCAAGTTAAGTTGTTAAATACATGTTTGTAAATAAATAAATACTACAAATCCAGAAGGTATTTTTTGAAATATTAAAGTTATACTGCAAAGTAATGGAAGCAAACAATTTATCACACAGCTCCAGATAGGCTAATCTTTCTGCATGACCAAATTATTATGCAGACATTTTTTGTCTGATAATTGTATAATGTCGCTGTTAGTTGTCGTGTAAAAATGTTTGTAAGATTAAATATTGTTCTGTGTTCACTTTCTCGGTCAACGTAAATAGATTAGGATAATGTCTCTTCAATTAAATTGTTCAAATATATTTTACTTAAATAAAATATATTTAGATGTGTAAAAATAAAAATATTTTATTTTATTTGAAATAATTTATAAAAATATTTGTGTAGATGAAGTTTCATTTTCCTAAAATGTTTCTCAATTTCTAATTTAAAATTTGAAACCTGAGATGTTATCAATAAATAAAGTTGTTCTCAGTGAGAATTTATCATTCGAGTAACGACAATGATTTTGGCGTTGTATTTTTTATCATTGATTTCCAATGATATATTTCCATTATCACTGAGAGATCGCCACGAGGATTTTTTCCCTATTGGTAATTATTCTAACTTGTCATCGATGTTAAATAACCAACTAAAGATACAAATGTTTTATAAAGGAACTTATAGAACATATATTTATCTGTAAATATTTATAAGAATCGAATATGAAGAAATGTTTTATTTTAATTGGATGTTATATTTATTTATGAAAAACAACCAATTATAAAGTGATGATAACGATATCTATAAATAATCGATCGTACTATAATAATGTTAATTATAGACAACACAATGATTTGTTGAATGGGTTTAGGCTTATAATTAAATATAGAACAAACTATAAAATATATAAGAAACGTATCCATGTCTATGGTTTAGGACTTAGCTAATAAATATTTAAAATTGAATTAAAATATAATAGAAAAAATAAATTGAATTATAATATAATACAGCTTTAATAAATTAAATATTTAAAGGTTAATTGAAATAGAATAAAGATTTAAAACTGAATTAAAAACCAATAAAGATTTAAATTTAATTCAAATACAATGCAAATTTAAAATTGAACTAAATTATAATAAAGATTTAAAACTGAATTAAAATATAATACAGATTTAAAATTAAATTGAAATATTAATAAAGTTAAAAAAAACTAAAATACATTAAATATTTAAAGTTTAATTGAAATAGAATAAAGATTTAAAACTGAAATAAATTAAAATAAAGATTTAAAATTGAACTTAAATATAATAAAGGCTTAGAAATGAAATAAAATATAATAAAGATTTAAAATTGAATTAAAGTACAATGAAAAAATAAGTTGAATTAAAGTATATCAAACTCTCGTCATGAAATGTTGAATATAGCATACAAATAAATTTATATTTTATGAAAAATTTATTTAAATTTACTTTGTTTTTTTATAGAAATTCAAAAGTTTAATGAGTTTAATGAAGCAAAAAATGAAAAGAAGCAAATTGAACGAAAAATCATTGAACTGAAATTTTAAATATAATTAAATTGTAGTTTACCAAGTCAAACATTAAGAATAAAAATGCAGTTAGACCTAAAATATACCTGAACATATTTTCTTATTATTAAATTCAATTAATGATTCAAATTTATTTTTGCCTAAATGATTGAAAAATTACAAAATACAAAACTCACAAAAATATTTTCATTTTAAAATCAAGAAAGATTTTTTTTTGCAGATTAATAAACTAAATCATCTTGTCGAATGTTCGTTTTTAAAACCTTTTTTACTATGCCATTACTGTATATTGGTTTTCCGCGGCCTTCAAAAACGATATAACCATTAAAGTGTTCATAACTCTATAAGCAAATAATCATTGAATTTTGTTTCAATTTTAATACTTTTTACTTTTTGTAATGGTTCAAGAATTAACAATAAAATGAATCATGATTGACAGATTTTTATTTCATCATCAACAATGATTTTAATCCAACAACAGAATTACACAATTTGAAGAATATTCAAATCAAACAACTATCTTCAAAGTTATTATAAAATAATTATAGAAACATTATAATGAAGAAAAAATTACAAATTGAAACAAAGTAATTTTTTCCATAGACGAGCCTTTTTCTATTACTCAACCTGATTTTCTTGACGTTTTATATTATATCAATAATACAAATAATAACAATGATAATACAAATAATGATAGTATTAACTATGGTAACGACACCACAACTATAATAATAATGAAAGAACTAATAGTAACAATAACAAATATAATAATCTATAATAATATTAGAAGCAACAAAAACAATGATAATAACAATAACGACAATGAGAAGAACTATATAATATCTAATGTATTATATCAAAAATAAAAATAAAACAATATTAATGCATCCATATAACCCAAATTTATCTGTCTATGATTCTTTAAACACAGTTCAGTTCCATTTAAACATTGTCGAATGTTAACATCTTCAAGGGGTCGTCAAAAACGTAAAACAAAGAATCAGAGCAAAACAATTCTTTCTCGACCACAATTAGTTTAATTAACGAAAGTTTATTCATAATCAACCCCTTAATGTACAGATGGATTCTTTGGTCAAAAGCATTGAGGGAAATATTCAATATAATTTTGATGTATATTAAATCTTATGGCAATAATTCATTTTGTGTTAGCCTGCTCAATAGCTTGTATACAAAAGTGTCCAAATTCAATCTAACGCAACGATTAAAAATGTTGAGGTATTAACCCCTTGAGTTCAGGAAGAGTCGAATACGTCACATTTGATAGCGGTTTTAATGCTAGCTTTAATGTATTTTAGACCTTACGGCAATAGTGGCTCGTGTGTCAAAGGGTTGACAATATGTTGCACACTTTGAGGATCGAATCCCACAAAATCCTTCCTGCGTTCTTTCGGCTTCCCTTCTGCTCAAATCGCATCCGTTCCAAAACTTTATATTTTAATCCGAAACATTAAAAAATAAGTTTTATTTTTTGTCCGAAATCTTAAAAACAAAAATAATTTTATTAATTAAAAAAGCTCATTTTATATTTATCAGAAGCCTTAAAAACAATATTTTATCTTTTATCTGAAAAACTACAAAAAAATATTTATATTATTTTATCCGAAACATTAAAATCAATGATGGAAAATTTACCAGAATATTTTCTTTAGCGAAAGACTGTCTTCTTACTTTAATTAGGTTTGTAAGAACTGTTCATACTAGTTGAATTTTTCTTAGCTCACTTTTTAAAATTTACAATATACAATTTTTCATACACACAGTTTCACGAGGATACGTTTATTTTCAAACAACTACCTCTATATATTTCAGTGTTAACTGGCACTCTCGTCAGTAGAAACTTGTTTTAATAGATTCTTTATAGAAAAATTTACCTTATTAAAAAAGAGCATTATCATACATACTAAAAAAGAATCGATCAAATCAAGTCTCTACTGACGATGGTGTCAGTTGACACCGAAATATATAGAGATAGTTGTTTGAAAATAAACTTATCTTTGTGAAACTGTATGTTTAATTTTAACAAAAACTAGGAAGTTTTTTCCAACAAAATACTATACCAATTTCAAGAAAATAAAAATAAAATACATAATTACATCAAAGATGTTAAGAACCTTCAATGTCTAAGTTTCGTGTAGGGTAAAATTTATTCTGTAGGTTAAAAGTATGATGTCAAGTTTTATTGAATTCAAACAATAGATCCTGAGAAATGATAATACATAAATCACATTTTGTTTATAGGATGTAAACATACTTTTTATTCCATCACAACTTATACAACCAATACAAAAATTAACGAAAGCCTTCTCGATAAGAAACCGGGTTTACTTGTACACTGTGCAGTATAGGACTAGATGTATCTTTAACCTTAAGAATATTTACAAGGTAATATTATTTTCATATTTATATGAGACATATTGAATTCTTGAAATTAAACTGGACATTTATTTTGATTCAAGTTGTATGAGTAAGAAATAATGGTAACAAATTAGTAGACAAAAGATGAAAATGAAATGTTGTTTATTCTTATTAGCTTTTTAACAGTAATACATCAGAAGTATGGGAAAATTATGATAAAATGTTATTATAATAAAATTGAAAATTTATTGAGTTACAGTTTAATAGAATACAAAACATATGTTTTAAAGTATTATTATGTTATATTAAAACAAAATATTGGCAGAAAATATTATATTATGAAGTTGATTGAATCATCATTTAGTTTCTAAAGTGAAAATAATACATTTGGTAATTTAAGGTTTGATTGAAGACCCAATAAATCTTAATGAAATTGAGCTAACTGGCGGTTTCGATTGTTTTCATATTTAGTTGTCAATTGTTGTTACAAATTTGCTACGAACAATACTTTATAGAACACAAATAAAACAGTG
Organism: Archaeomysis grebnitzkii; assembly: GCA_031471125.1. Lineage (NCBI taxonomy): Eukaryota > Metazoa > Arthropoda > Malacostraca > Mysida > Mysidae > Archaeomysis > Archaeomysis grebnitzkii. The sequence continues at coordinate 12,417 of JARUHE010349095.1, read as the reverse complement.
TGTGTGTGAATTAAAAAATAGAAAGACGGAGAAAGGAACCAAATGAAAAGGTAAGAAAAAACAAAAACATTAAAGGGATAAATTGAGATAGATATATCTAAATTATCTTTTCATAAAAATAAACCACTTTGGCGGTCTTAGAAAGATACAAATATAATAACTATTACAATAAAAGAAGAGAAAGATGAACGCATAAGAAAGAAAAAAAGAAGGGCAGGTCGAACATGAAAGATATATGTGAAACAATTTACCAAATTAAATTTCACAAATTTATTGATTTTAATCGACTTTGTTTTCCATTTTCATAGGAAAAATAAATTGGTTGGAGCTTAAATGGCTACCAAAATGATGATTAATTTAAATGATTTCTTCAACCATATTCTCTAGGGTAAAGAATAATTTTGAAGGTCAAAATGAAAAGATGAAAATTATAGTGAGTCAATATTTTGATATTACAATTTATTTTTGTTGATTCTTTTACAAATAGTTTTAATCAAAAAATATTTTCCAAACACGTGGAGCAAGTGTGTTTATAGTGAAGAACTTCTAAAAACCCAGCATTCGAAGCATCACATTTAAATGATTACACTTGAAATTCGATGAAAACTTTTATGAAATGTAAAAATAAAACAATTAACGGATATGTAATTTATTTGAAAATTATATATATTTTTGGCAATTGATTATGTTTGGCAAACATTAATCGCACGACAATTCAAGTCACAAATAATGTAATTAGGAGAAAATTAAGAAAATGATAGATGTTTATGAACATCAAGCATACATAGGCATTCTTTGTAATATTAAAGGAGCGTATATCTACAGTGAAACTCCTGAGGTATGAAATTTTGAGTTATACAGTTGACATACATTGCATGTGTTATTGTTGTTTCATTAACCAAATTTATAATTAAGAACACGCATTATCTATAAATTTGACACTTCTTTCCTATGATTTAGATCATAGAAAACTGTCCGTGTGTTCTGTCTTCCTGAGATACGAGATCTCTATGAACTATGAAACAGTCAAAATTTTATAATTCAAGAATTCCACTGTATCTGCCATTTGAATATGATATTGGTTTCGCTTGACAGATCTAAAGATATGTGTTTATTTACATTTTTTGTTGATTGAGTCTTTGTTTGGCTTGAGCAAATTAAATATACAATTTGATTTGATTTTTTTTTATTATTATAGAATATTATACAGCACATTAGTAATTTTATTTGAAGATATAACTTTGTTAGCTTTACATACATCTTCAAAGTCGAACGTAACCAGTGAAAAAAAAATGCACTGCAAACACTTGACTAATATTTTCTGTTCAGTATAACCAAAATTTACATCAGAACATTGACTAATTTTTGTTAACATTGTACTGCTAAGACGTTAGTCAAGTGTTTTCATTGCACCAGCTTTATTTATGTTTAAAAACATTATCGATGATTAAATCATAAAAATGTAAGCAACAGAGCAAACCTCGGCACAAAAATTGAAGATAAGATTAACTTTAAACCTTGCCTTAACAATACGTGTTGTACATAACATCTAAATCTAATGGATCTATTTGGACAATGAAGTAAATACTCGATTAAATAAACACAGACATAATAAAAAAAATAATGTACACGTTCGGTCATAATAATTTCGATGATTTGTTTCAGCAGTTGAAAAAAATTCACATTAAAGATAATCTTTATTATTGTTTGTATTGTTGATGTATTTAATGTCTTCATCAAAACTTGAATGTTGCTTCTTCCATTCCAATATGGTGGCCACCATATTTAACTTGAATGAAAGTTACAGTTTTCTTTTGTTCTGATGTTTATTGTCAATAACATTAATTTGATTTGTTTATAAAAATTTGGTCTTAATAAAAAAATCTTACTAGAATTATATGGTTTTGATGAGATTTAAGACTTTCAAGTTATTTGGTGGCCGAGTGGATACCTGGCGATTATCACTGCATAAGCAAACTTCATTGGTATCGGTTCGAGTCTGTTCTAAGGCCGTTTCTTTAAGAATTTGAACGTAGCGGTATTCTCTTAAACATCCTATTCTAAGCTTACCCCAACTTGAAGGAAGCGCCATATGGCAGCTAAACATCCATTGATATTGGTAATAATAAGGAATGAGTATATGAATCGTTGAGGAGTTTTCATTGAATAATGTTGACGCTATATAAAAGCTATAATTATTATTATTATTTCGTATAAACAGAAACACATGGCTGTCATTTTTTATATAACATATATATGTTTCTTATCGCGAAAACTCACATTTAGTAAAGCATTTTAACCCTATAACGACCAGATAATTATAGTCATAAGGATCAAAATACATTACAATTTGTATTAAAATAGTCCTTATGATCGTAAATAATTATATAAATCTGACGTTATAGGGTTACAGCATTTATTAAAGGTGAACAATAAACCTTCACAACTATAAAGTATTTCGCAGAGTCCGAACTACAATACACTTCTGAAAAACAGTTTGAATGGTTTCAAAAGCTGCTTAAAAGAGGAAAGGGAAGCACCTGTAAAACGGAAGCATAATTTTGTCGTTTAGGGTGCAATATAAACTTGTATTAATCTTAAGTTTAGTTAACACGCCACTATTGAAGAGATATACCAAATCTTTAAGATAAAAATGTAATTGTTTGCAGCAATAACAGAAACAATTCTTTGTCTTAACTATACATGAAGAAAAAATAATGACAAATTGTAGAAATGTAAAACTAAGATGAACTATAAATTTGATTTTTAACAAAAAATAATTTGTGGTAAACTAACTCAAGACAACATAACATGTTATTGGGTGATTGCAATGTAAAAAAGCCTTAGAAAGTATTCTAAAGTAGTATTCGTAAGAAGTGTATTACAAAAGTACAACAATTTGAACAAAGATGGTTTTTAGGCAATTCTTAAATAAAAACCCCTAATCGAGAAAAAGTGTCAAAGTTAAAAATCGCACCACTTACGTGTATGTAGAATTTTTGTCGTTTGATTATATGGCGCGAGTTTCAACTTTTGTCACATTTTCTCGTTTAGGTGTTTTTATTTAAGGATTGCCGGTTTTTATTCATAACCAAGATGGGGATTAATAATAATAATGATATTTTAGGGCGAGGCCAAGTGCAAATTTTTCTGCTGATATATGAAACGGAAATTAAAACTTGTTCTTTCCTGTGGACGGTGACTTCCTTTATCTGATAGATTCCTTTTCCGGATTTCCGATAAGAAATTAGCAAATTATTTAGCCTCAATTTAGAGATAAGACAAATTAAATGAAGACCTTTTGTCAATCGGAAACTTCATTATTTTATATTAATTCGTAGTTTTCAATTACTCTTGTTTCTAACCTTACAGTTTTTTTTAAATATAACTCATTTAGCCGTAAACACATCAATTTAAACATTAGAATAGATTTTGTTGACAAAACCGTCTAGTTTCTTGTTAAAATCAAACACATAATTTCAGGAGGATAAGTTTATTTTCAAACAAATATTTCGGTATCACCTGATACCCTCATCAGTAGAAACTTGTTTCTACTGATGAGGGTATCAGGTGATACCGAAAAATTTAGAAATATTTGTTTGAAAATAAACTTATCCTCGTTAAATTGTGTGTTTGATATTAGAATAGATGTTTCTAAAATTAAAAACAACAACAATAACAGAGCACAATTTCAGAAGTCCTACAAAAGATTATTTTTCAAATGGTTCCTAAATTTACTTTTCATGTAATAATTATGACAATCCCGTGAAAGTTTTAATGTTATCCAAAATTCAACTGCTTGCAAAATAAATTTTAGTAAACAATTCTCAGCTGTGACTGAAAGTCCAGTTTTATAATTCACTATTGCTATTTGCTCACATTTGAACTACACTCATTTTTTGATTACACATTTATTTTATTGAATCAATATGTTTTGAAAAATAGCGTTTATTTTTTGTTTTGGAAATAGCGCTAAGAACTATATGTTTTTTTTGGTAACAATCCTAAGAACTATACGTTTTTTTTAAATAGCCTTAAGAAATATACTTTATTTGGAAATAACCCTAAGAGCTATATATATTTTTTGGAGAAATAGCCCTAAAACTATATGTTGTTTTGGGAAATAGCCCTAAGAACTATACTTTTTTTAAAAGCACGAGTAACTATAAGTTTCTTTTTGGAAATAGCCCTAAGAACTATATATTTTTTAATAGCCACAAGAACTATAAGATTTATTTGGAAATGGCCCTAAAAACTATACTTTTTTTGGGGGAAATAGCCCTAAGAACTATAAGTTTTTTTGGAAATAGCCCTAAGAACTATACGTTTTTCTTGGAAATAGCCCTAAGAACTATACGATTTTTTTAAATAGCCCTAAGAACTATATTTTTTTTGGAAATAGCCCTTAGAACTATGTGTTTTTTAAATAGCCCTAAAAACTATATGTTTTTTTGGAAATAGCCCTAAGAACTATACATTTTTTTGGAAGTAGCCCAAAAAACTAGACGTTTTTTTTGGGAAATAGCATTAAGAACTATACTTTTTTTTAAATAAACTTAAGAAATATACGTTTTTTCTTTTAAATAGCCCTAAGAACTGTACATTTTTTTGGAAATAGCCGTAAGAATTATACGTTTTTTGGAAATAGCCCTAAGAACTATACAGGCTTTTTTAAATAGCCCTAAGAGCTATACCTTTTTTTGGAAATAGCCTTAAGAACTATACGTTTTTTTGGAGAGGGCCCTAAGAACAATACATTTTTTTAAAATAGCCCAAAGAACAATATTTTTTTTGTAAAAAAAACAATTATCATTCTTATCTTCAGATAATAATGTATAATTATAGTTCAAATCGAATGATAATTGAGGATAAACAAAAATGTTTTTTAAGTATTTATGAAGTTTCAGATTTTAGAGCAGGACTTCTCGACTGGTGCAAAATTCACCCCAGCGTATATTTGACCATTCTTGGAGGTACACTGATGTCTTCTTTTTCTAGGCCGAAACCGTGGAAGAAAAATCGCCGGATGAATACCAAGCCAGTGAATAAGCAAGACTAACTGGTAGACGATGTGGGAGTTGAACCCACTAAGAAAGTCCATTAGTTCTGGAACAGACAAAAGTTTCACTCTGAAAGAGCTAAGGATTATTCACCCAAAGATGGCCCCAAAGCAAAACAAATAGGAAATGACTAAAAATTACTTTTTAAATTAACTTTTAAATTAAATTAAAATCTAGATGAAGCAACAGGCCAAATTTGATGATCATTAGTTGGAGCACGAACCGCTACATCCATACTAAAATCAGCCTGCCCACTTGACACTAAAATATCAATGTTATTAAAATAAAAATCATAATTTTTATTTGCTATCAATAAAAATAAAAGTTTTTATTTATTCTCTTCAATAATATCAATCTTATTAAAAGTAAAATATTCACTTCATTATTCAATCGTGAGCAAAATTACATATTTAATAACAAAACTATAGCCTATATATATATATAAGACAAAGGAAGAAAAGGGCTCGCGTTACTATTCACTCAATGCGTCAAAATCCCTTTCAAATATTTACTACGTTCAGAAAATATGGGTAAAATTTATAGTTAGGCAAAACTTGGTGAAATTATGAAAAAAATGTTTTTTTTTAATTTTATATACATACTGTATATATTAATAGTAATGTTGTTGTTTTCATAACTTTTACTCGGTCACAGCCTTAATTCGTTTATGAATTTCCTCATGCTTGTTGTATTTAATATTACAAATATTATGTTAATGTTTGTTTGTCTTTGTTGGATAATTGTAAGCTAGTATAGGTTTATTCTATTATATATGAACAAATATACTCCAAATTCTATAATTAAATATTTTGTCTTGTTGATATTATTTCAACTCTATAGTAAAAATATATTATAATATTAAAATTTTGTTTAATACTATTATGAATAGATTATACTATTATTATAATTTTTAATAATATTCTGAATATTTTATAATATCATTATTATGTTTTTCTTGTCGACCCCACCCCGACCTCGACATAGAGGACGGAGCCCTCACGTCGTAGGATCTAATCCCCATCCCCACAGATCGGACTATAGGGCAAGAGACCCCGATGCACTCACCGGGTCCGCCCAGAGGGCCAGGTCCATCCGCACCTGTGGGCATGCAAAAATATGTGTTGTTTCGTGAGTGTGGTGCTGGCACAGCGGACAGTTTGGTGTGGTGTGAGTGTCGGGTGCTGTTTTGTGTAGGTATTCTCGTAGTTTGGGGGATTTGTGTGTTCTTAACTGTGCCAGTGTTCTGAACATGCTGTGTGGGAGTGTTTGTTCAGTGTTGTTGATGTCAGGTGCTTGTCTGCTTATTACTTTGTTTTGTTGTGTAATGTTGGTGTAATATGTGACTGTGTGCGTGTGTATGTATTTCTTGTGCTGTTTTATTGTTTAGTGGGTGGTGTGTTCCGGGGTGGTGTAGTTGTTGTTGTAGAAGATAGTTTGTTTCATATGCCTGGGGTTGGTGGGTTGTTGTGTGAGTGAGTGAAGTGCGTGGTTTGGGTGTTGGGTGGTTTGTCTTAACGGTGAGGCGTGTAATTTTGTATGGGGAGTGTTTTTGTCTCGTCGGGTAGGTGTTGTGCGTTGATGTCTAATCTGCAGCCTGTGGCTGTTCTTATGGCTGTGTCTTAGATGGTTTAGAGTTTGTTTATGTTTGTGGTGGATGTGATGGGTGACCAGACGGTGTTTGCGAACTCTATAAAGGGGCGTGTGGTGGTTTTGTAGTACCATTATTATCTTTAATACTATTATGAATAAATTACATTATTATTATTATCTTTAATACTATTACGTATATATTACATTAGTATTATTAGCTTTAATACTATTATTTATATAGTATATTATTATTATTATCTGTAATACTATTATGAATATGTTATACTATTATTATTATCTTTAATACTATTATGTATTCAATACATTATTATTATTATCTTTAATACTATTATGAACATATTATACTATTCTTATTATCTTTAATACTATTATGTACATATTATATTATTATTGTTATCTGTAATACTATTATGAGTATATTATACTAGTATTATTATCTTTAATCATATTATGAATATATTATACTATTATTATTATCTTTAATACTATTATGTACAGATTATATTTGTATTGTTATCTGTAATACTATTATGAATATATTACACTATTATTATTATCTTTAATACTTTTATGTATATTTTATGCTAGTATTATTATCTGTAATACTATTATGTATATATTATACTAGTATTTATATCTGTAATACTATTATGAGTATATTATACTAGTATTATTATCTTTAATCATATTATGAATATATTATAATATTATCATTATCTTTAATACTATTATGTATATATTATATTTGTATTGTTATCTGTAATACTATTATGAATATATTATACTATTATTGTTATATATAATACTTTTATGTATATATTATACTAGTATTATTATCTTTAATACTATTATGAATATACTATATTATTGTTATTATCTTTATTACTCTTATGAATATATTACATTATTATTAGTATCTTTAATACTATTATGAATATATTATACTACTATTATCTTCAACACAATTTTATATTTATATTACATTATTATCATCTTTAATACTATTATGAATGTATTACATTATTATTATTATCTTTAATACTGTTATGAAAATATTACACTATTATTATTATCTTTAATACTTTTATGTATATTTTAGGCCAGTATTATTATCTGTAATACTATTATGTATATATTATACTATTGTTATTATCTTCAACACAATTATATATTTATATTACATTATTATCATCTTTAATACTATTATGAATATATTATTAATAAATATTTGAATATTTCCAAACATAAGGGAATTGGATCCTATTGTTCAGGTACTTTACACCTTCAAGAGGATCCGAACTCTTTTATTAACAAGGCGACAAATAAAAATACATTATTGATTCTATTATATCTTTAATGTTTTTTTTTCATTTGTTTTGTTCTTTTGTTTCGTTGTTGTTGTATCTTTGTTTTTGTTGTTTAGCTTGTTTGGTTGCTTTGTCTTGTTTCGTTGTTTTTTTGTTTTTGTTTCTTTGTGTTTTTTTTTGTTTCTTTGTGTTTTTTTTTCGTTTGTTCTTTCTTTTTGCTTGTTTCTTTTTTTAACTTCATTTGTTGTTTTGTTTTTATTTTATTGTTTCGTTTTTTTTGTTTTTGTTGTTTAGCATGTTTTGTTCCTTTGTCTTGTTTCGTTGTTACTTTGTTTTTTTTTGTTTCTTTGTTTTTTTTAACTTCGTTTGTTCTTTCTTTCTTTTTCTTAACTTCATTTGTTGTTTTGTTTTTATTCGTTCATTTGTTTTGTTTCTTTCTTTTTGTTTCTGTTTCTTTGATTCAATTCTTTGGTTTTCTTTGTTTGTTCTTTTGTTTTGTTTGGTTGTTTTGTTCTTTAGTTTTTTTTCTTTGTTTCATCTCTATGTTTCTTTGTTTTATGTCTTTTTTCTTTGTTTTTCCTTTGTTTGTCTCTTTGTTGTGTTGCTTTGTTTCTTTGTTTTGCTTAAATGTTTTAATTGTTTGTTTTTTCTTTGTTTTGTTCCTTTGTTTTGTTTCTTTGTTTTGTCTATTTTTATGTTGCTTTATTTCTTTGTTTTGTTTAATTGTTTTAATTCTTTGTTTTTTACTTTGTTGTGTTGCTTTGTTTTGTTTCTTTATTTTTGTTTCGTTTCTTTGTTTTGTTTCTTTGTTTGTTTCTTTGTTTTGTTTCTTTGTTTTGTTTCTTGGTTTGTTTCTTTGTTTTATTTATTTTTTTGTCTCTTCATTTTATTTATAAAATATTTTAAAACTATTCTAGTACCTTCAGGGTCCCCCAATGAATATGGTTAGGTAGAATGAAGGGAAGATTAACTAAGACTAAGATATGATATAGAATGAGTTTTAACTTAGTAATGTACTTTTTTGTTTACTAAAAAATTGAATTATATTAACGATATAGAAAGAAAATTATGTTATGTTTATTTTTGTTTTGTTTTGCTATTGAAATTTTTGATAGCGTTTCGTCATAGAGAACTAATTATTGAAAAAAATACGTTTTTATTGAGCGTGTGAGCAAAGTGAAGTGAAAGTTATGTTGTGATTGACTCATTACAAAGAAACGGATAATTTGGCCCATGCTTATAATTGATAACAAATTTGATCTGTTTCTACTATGCAGCAAAACATTAAAAATAATTGTAAGTTGTTACAGTGTGTAGAGGAACTAAGTAAAACAGAATTGAGGATGTAGATAATACAAGGCTTACATAGAGGTGAAAAACATATGGAGCTAAGAAAGATAGAGTTGAATTAAGATAAAGTATAGTAGAGGCAAAAATATGAAATGCATAATTGAGGTATAGGTTATAACAGGTTTTAGATAAATACGTTTAAATCTAAAGCAGGTTAATGTAATACTACGATAAGGAAGAGGAGAACTAAGCTATAGTAAGGTGTTCCTAATTTAAATCAAAATAAAGTTAGAGGTAAACCTAAGGTAAACCTAAAGCAAAGGCTATACGGTAGACCTAAGGTAAAGCAAGGGACAGACCTAAGGTAAGAAAGGGATAGACCTAAGGTAAGGTAGGATGAACGTAAGATTGAGTAAGAATAATATAAGCTAAAAGTGTGATAATATAAGCACATGGCACAACGAAACTAAGGTAAGGTAAATATAAGGTAGGATGAAGGTAAGGTAGGACGTTATGTCCTAAGGTAGGATAAATATATATAAGGTAAGCGTAAGGTAGGAAAAACTTAAGATGAATTATGGTCGAACTATGGTAGACTAAATTAGATATTGAGTGATCAGAGAAAACATATTTAAAAGTGTAAATTAGATAAAATGATTTATTATTGAGCTTTCATCTTCCTATTAAGGTATAATGTATCGTATAAGTAGGTTTACATTATTTAGCTGTCAGTCTTGTCTATGTACTATCGGCAAAAAACAACAGTCCTATGTAGCTGAAAAATTATACCATATACATAATTTTAAATTATTCAAACATACGTATTCATTTTATGATTTTGCAAGCATTAACGCTAACCATTTCTTGTAACACCAGTGATACATAAGTATAATGGCTTAGTCCATCATATGTAACACCAGTGATACATAAGTATAATGGCTTAGTCCATCATATGTAACACCATTGATATAAATCTAGTTAGCTCATGTGTTTAGTACATGTTTGCCTTTATAAGCTTATTAAAAACATAAACTAACTTGATTTGTATCAACGGTGTTATAAAAGGTGGAATAAGAAATTTAATTTATGTATCACTCGTGTTACAAGAAACAGTTAAGGTGTTATGTGAAGTAAACTCTCACCTACTACCCTCAGTTGAATAAGGTTAAACATTTCTTTCACATTAATGCCCGCAAAGTCATACACTATACTGTTTTATCATTACAAACATTCTTTATGTTTGAATGTTTTAAATAATCAACAAAAAGATTTCAAGTTGATCGGACTCTTATTTTTTGTGCGATAGTACAACTGTATATGAAAGTAAGGTTTTTAATTATTTTATTTATTATTAAAAAATATTAAAACCTAAATAAATAAAAAATAGAGTATAATTAACTTAATTATAAAGCTGGAGTTAAAATTATAATTAATTGTAATTATAAAAAGTTAATTAAATTGTAATTATAACAAAATTGTAGATGAGACTCTTATTTTTGAGTCGGTAGTACGTAGAGTGGATGGATACTTCTTTCTTCACATTTAAATCAAGAATAGCACAAGTGAGGTAACTTCAATGCAAATAACATTGAGCTTACCTCACTTGTGCTATTGCTAAAGTCAAGTTATTTATGCCCGCAAACTTGTGTTGACCTTTTTCTCAAAAAATAAGAGTCCACGAAAGATATTTAATCCGATTTATAAATGGACCGACAACAGCACAAGTGAGGTAAGTTCTGTTATTTGAATGTGCGTTGCCTCACTTCTGCTATTGTCGAACCAAATCAAAAAGAAAAATGCCTGTTTTGGTTATTTATGTTTTGTTGTTTTACAATAACCAACAAATTTATTTAGTTGAATAGGACTCTTATTTCTTGGCCAATAGTACAGCCATGCTAACAAACTATCAATAATAGCACAAGTGAGGTAAACTCAATGTTATTTTAAAGTGGGTTACTTCACTTGTCCTATTTTCGATGGAAAAATTGTATTAATTTGTGTGATTAGAAAAACATTTCAACAAAACTCGTTTGTCTTTTATTGAAAGAAATGCAATCTCATCAAATTGGTTTTGTGTTTATTAAACAATGGATTGGATCGTGAAATCTGCTTACGTTGCCTTCTTCTTTTATTTACTTTCCTAACTTTTTCACCTTTTTATATTTTCCAAAAAGATATATTTTTTGCACACTTCTCATGGCTGCCTTATTCTTTTATAAAAATACAATCGTAGTTCACAGGTGAGAATGAAGATCTCTTTGCTAGAGCTGTACCATTTTATAAGTAACAATTGCAAATGATATTGTGAGGTTGTTGGAAAGGCTAAAAAACAAACAACTGACTTTTATTCTTATTGTTGTTATCTTCATTATTGTTATCAGTTGTGTCATTATTGTTATTATTTGTATTAGTATTATTGTTATTTGTATTATTATTGTTCTCATTTTGTCATTATTGTTATTATTTGTATTAATATAGTTTTTATTTGTATTAATATTGTTATTATTTGTATTAATATTGTTATTATTTATATCAATAATGTTGTTATTTGTGTCATTATTGTTATTATTTGTATTATTACTATGTCAATATTAACGTTTTTAGATGTTGAATAGCAATAACTAGTAAACCACGACACAAAATTAAAACAAAGAAAAAAACAACATAAATACCTGCAATTTCATAACAAGTCACAAAAACAACTTTTTTATTACATTTTATTACAGAATTTAGTATGAAATAAAATTTAGGTCGTTAGATGAAGAAAATTTTAAGGTTTATTTTACAGCTATTGGATCCTAAAAGCCGCTGTCGTAAAAGAAAAACACTTTTTGGCAACCCTGTTAATAAAATACTTTTTTTTGGCACCCTGTTGTTCGACTAAGGTTATACGTCACCAGAGGGAGATAAAAAATTGCAAACCATGACTTTATTACTTCATGACTTGACCTCTGGTTCTGTTGCTTTTTATTTCGTTGTGGTTTTGATTAAGTTTTCTTGGTTGTGGTTTTCATCAAGTTTTCTTCGTTGTGGTTTTGATTAAGTTTTCTTGGTTGTGGTGTTGATTAAGTTTTCCTGGTTGTGGTTTTGATTAAGTTTTCTTGGTTGTGGTTTTGATTAAGTTTTCTTGGTTGTGGTTTTGATCAAGT